>CM021103.1:667627731-667662653 GCA_007115665.2 Sequoiadendron giganteum | reverse complement strand
CCTCTCCCCTTCTCAATTCTCTCTCTCTCTCTCTCTCTCAAGTCTTTCCCCCCCTCTCTCTCTTGTGAATTCACCACACATCAATAATTATACTATATATATATATACTATCTAATATTAATATAATATATAATATATAATATATACTATATATAGCATATAATATATAATATACTATATGCAAAATAAATTTAGTATATAGTATATAATATAATAATATATTAATATAATACATAATACATATTGTTAATAACCTATTCAATTTTTTATGTCAAGTTTCCTAACTCTATTTTTCTAAATTTTTATTGCCACTTAGGGGCCTAGTTTGGACCCCCATGATCCTACACTGACCCTATAGGAAAAATAATATCTAAAACTTGGAGTGAAAAGTTCAAGGTTACATTTTTTGGAGCAACATTATAATAAATTAAAAAACTAGAGTCTTTCACAAATGAATGTGCACACAATAATTCCAAAAAATATCATAGAAGCGAAAATCAATAATATATAATGAACTCTTTGTATATGTAGGAGAAGGAGGAAGGAGGAAGGAGGAAGGAGGAAGGTAGGATTAGACTATTAACTAACCCTCCAAAATGTGTGACATATGTAGAAAACTTTAGACAAGTGTGAGGACATTTATAAATTCCCTATGTGGTGAGACAAAAAAATAGGAAACATGTAGGTGAGCTTAAGTGTAGTGTGAATCGGTCTACTAGGTAAAATTAAACTATCTATAGGTAACATTTACTTTTCACAATGACAACCCCTCTTAAGTGATACTTAGGAGAAAAGATAATTACTCAAAAATGAGTCCTAGAAATTAGTCTTGATGAGGAACTCGTGTACACTAAACATTATCTTACAAATGGAGTAAATAAGAAAACCATATGGGAAAAAATCCTCTAAGAAAAAAGAATAAATACAAAGAAAAGAGGACTCAAGGTGACCCTCCAAGGACAACTTACTTAGCCTAGAGAATATGTCAAAACTATAGATTGTGAGGTGACACTAAAGGTTTATTAAAGACATTTGCAACCTATCCTAAGTAGACAAATATTCTAAGGAGATAATTGTTGGTGCGAACAAGGGTATTTCCTATTTGGTTTCTCCATTTGTAGTGTGAAAGGTTCTTTATCTAACTAGTTCCCAAGTAGGACCTTTTCACACATGTTAACATGTGTTTACTTGGTTAATTATGAATATTTCTACAAGTCTTAAATGTCATGTGACCTTATCTTATCTTATATCCTAGTTTTCGCGTGACATAGGATTATGACATTTGTTTTCATCCTATTTTTTCCTACTTCTCAACCTTGCCTATACAAGAGAGGTCTCATATGTATATTTAATATTGTATTGCAAGAATCCATTGATCACATTTGATCTAATATATTATGCATCCATTATTGCAAATTTATTCCCTTTCTTTTCTCTCTTGTAGTCTAAGGTTATTCTTTGTTTTATTGGTGATCCTAGGAGCTTGAGTCTTTGAGTGACTCTAAGATGGTATCAAAGCTTCAAATTTGTAAATTATTTTCTTAGATACGAGGGCGATTCAAGCTTGAGATTTTGTTGAGTGAAATTTGAGGCAAAATGAACCTTATTATTGATACCAAAAGGCCCAAAAATGCTTATTTTCATATAAAATAATTGATATTTGGGAAATGAAAATTTAGGTCATTTTTTAGGGTTTTGGTAGGGCTTGTAGAAATTTCATTTGTATAGTCATAAAAAATTGATATAGTATAAATACATATAGTTTGTAACCTTCTATACTAGGTGTTATCAAATTTTTAGGTTGCAGGTGGAATATTCCTTGATGAATCGATATATTCAGTTGTAGGTCTTGTACATCATTTCTATGCTAGTCTACATAATATTGCACCATCATAGGTATGATTTTAGTTTTTTTTTTAATTAAATAATATATTATTTATTCTTTGTTGGGTTATCATCTATCATCCCACCATCGAACATGTGCTCATTGTGGTCCTTAGTCTTGTGTAAGCGAGGGTTAATCCTTGACCCTCAATGGGTGGGTGGTATGACTTACCCACCGCCAGGTCGCCTCCAACAAACCACTCAACATGTAGTACATTTTTTAAAACTATAGTCAAGAAAAAATCACATGAGAACCCACGCGCTAAGCACTTGAGTTTAGCTTTTGTCACTAAAGCTCTAATAAGGTAGTTTTTTCAAAAAACCATAACTTTCTACTAGGGTGTCAATTATTTTACAAACAAGATATTGATGAAAATTTATTACCAATCACTTCACATTGGTGCAATTATTTTCCTATATTGTGTTGTAGGTAAAATTTATTATTGATTGAAGTCATATTTTCTCAAGTTTAAACTTTTGAGCTCATAATTTTTTCTCGTTTATCTAATTTTCATGATTCTTGCAGTGTTGAAAAGGTATTGAGGAACTCTACATTTCTACAAGCCATTTATTTTTTAAGATTCATCCCCAAGTATATTTTATTCAAATTTATGCATATTTTATTTTGGTTGATAACTTGCACATATTGATACTTGGAGAAGTTTTGTCCTTTTGGGAAGGTTTAATTTTTAGTTTGAGGATCCCATTTTAAGATATTATTATATTTTTCCATATTTGGTCAATCTTGGAATTGCAAACTTTGGAAACCAAGTTTGGCATTGCAATCTCACTACATATAAAATTCCAAATCATAATCTTGGGTGATTCTTTATTAAGTGATTTGGTGGGAGGGGGGTATCTCTTGGTGTATTATTTTGATTTTTTGCTAGTGCTCTTATTTTCCTTGGTTCATTCTAAGGTTCCTTTGTTAACTTCATATAAATTTTCAACTTGGGATCAATATGCATGTATTTCCTTAATGAATTTAGGTCACTCTGTATATGTTGAGAATAAGGTACCTAAACCTACAAATGATGAAAATAAAATAAAATAGATTATTGAACATACAAACGAGCTCTTAGATTTCTTTATGGCCCAGTTTCTCAAGATCTAGTTTCAAACTGAATCATGTAACATGGATTCTCATGAATCTTGGAAAAAATTGAAAACACTGTATGCTACTATAGATTGAGTAATTTGATATCAATTTGATGATGAATTGATGTTCCTTGATCCTAAGAAATTTGAAAAAGTAAATAATTACATCAGTAAGGTTAATGATCTAAGAGAGTAATCCATAGCATATAAAACTAAGAATAAATACATTCAATTGTTCTATAATTCTTTGAAATAACTTGGTCCTAATTATGCAACTTTTGTTTCTAGATTTCATTCTCATTGGTTAATTATGGGATTTACATATATTGCACCTTCATTTGTAGCTTTTTTCTAATATGCTAAGACATGAGCAACATAAGATTCTTTCTATGGGTCTCAAAAATTCATCTCAATCTCAGTCTTTGTTGGTAAGTCCTAGGTGAAATATTTAGAACTAATAAGAAATCAAAGAATAATCCACATTCATATCAAGTACAAAATTAATCCTCTTTCAAGGAAAAATAATCTAAGAAGGAGAAGCCTATGTGTTCATATGTATTAAGAGAAGACTAGCCATGAATAACATTCTTGTTATAAGAAGGATATTGATGAATTGAAACAACATCTTAAGAAGAACCACATTGATCTAACTTCCAAAATGTCAGAGTCGACTCCATCTATTCATTCAAAAGTCTAATAAGGGAAAAGGCCATGCCAATTTTTCTACTACATCAAGCAAAAATAAAGGAAAAAATCTTTGAGCTTCTATGGGTCTTAGATTAGAGAGGTGGCTTCTAGATTTAGGATAATCTCATCATATGATATCTTCACAATCTAGTTTCTCTTCTTTTGAGCCTTGTGTTATGTCACTTATTTTGATGGGAAATAATACATATATGCATGTAATTAGAAAGGGATCTATTGATATTGGGGAGGGAACTTTTAATGATTTATTATGTTTATCTCATCTTTTAAACAATATTCTTTCCATTTATCATATTATCCATGGTGGAACAAGGATGACTATGAAATTCACTCTTGATTTGGTCATCATTAGATATTTGGAAAGTAGAGATATTATTACTACTGGGATGGTTTATAATCAATCTTATTTATACACCTTTTCAAAAATTTCTCTTGACGATGGATTTGATCCTTCAGATGTTGATCATAGTTCTATTGTGGGCCATGATTTTCAAGAGAATTTGGTTGCTTGAACTTGGGTATTCTCACATGTGTGATCCAGTTTTTGAGCCTTGCATTCCATCTCCTCTATATACTATTACATTTTATGATGTTTGTGTTGCTATAGTCATGGCTACTTGTGATTTAGTGCAACAAGATATACACTATCTTCTAGATATGACTACTTGGGATGAGTACTTTTTAGCTCCTTAATATTCTATGTAATGGTATGACCATAATATTGTATATCCTAAGAATATAATATATATTCCTAAGTAAATGAGTTAATAACTTGTGGCATGCTTAACCTTAACATTAGTTTTAGTTAATACCTTAAATACTCTTTATTGGGATGAAGGGGTATGTCCCTACATGGTTAAGCCTATAAATAAAGGGGGAATATTCCACCCAAATCATCATATAATTAATTATTCAATTCATATCATATTTTTAGATTATTGGAGGTGATCCCCTCAAATTGGTTTTCAATATTTATGATTTTTTACAAATATTTCCTCTAAAATATCATAACAAGTGGTATTAGAGCTATGATTTGGGCAAACATTTTGTTTCCACTATGACTTCCAAACCATTGTGAATTTGGGTCTAATTTTTTGGTTTTTTTGGTATGTAGTAGATAAGCTCTCAAAAAATAATCAAACTTTGAAGGTAAGGTTTCTAACATTTATTGAGATTTATTTTTTTTAATTAGTTTTTTATAGGCCAATTTTTTTGGATTTTTTTGAATTTTTTACAATTTTTAGAAATATTATCAAAAAATAGGCAGGGTATGTTCTTTGTAATGTACAATTAAAAATAAAATAAATTCTTTAATTTAGTGGTCAAAGCTTATTAAAAAAATTATTATTTTACTCTATAGACTACAATGTTTGGAATTTTAAAAAATAATTATATTTTTGGAAACCTTATAAAAAAAATTAGGTAGGATTAATTCTTTGTGGTTTAATGTTAGAAATAAAATAATATCCTTTATTTAGTGGTCAATTTTTAGTCAAACCATAAATTTCAAAACTTGTCTTATGTTCTAAATTATTTTTATGGCTACAACTTGCACTAGATACTATCATCCCTTAATTAATAAAGAGGAATCTATAGTTCAAAATAAAAACAAACTTGAATCCATGTCATCTTTAGGACCATACGACTCTTTTATGAATGAGGAAAGTGATTACCATCTTTATTATCCACCACCAAAGGGTGCTGCCACAATAGTGGTTTACACTTTCTGGGAGATCTTGATTTTTGTTGAAATCATATAGTTTTAGAAAATATAATGATTTAAGCCTTGAAAATTTCCATTTAAAGGATTCCAATCAAAAATTATTTGATCAAACCACTTTATACCAAGCCCCCTTGGATAGAACCCCGCTAGTTTTAAACCATACCTATAGCAGAGTCTCCTTTACACCTATCAAAATGTTGATAAAAAAACCACTTTTGATTTACCTTTTGGGGGATCAAATGAGTTCATTTAATTTATTTTTTTGTAAGTATGTAGTCCTTATTATAAGCTTCCAAAAAAGTATAATTTTAATTAAATTTAATCTGATTATTATATTTATTTTTTATTTCTTGTGAATATAGGTTTTTCACCGAAAATCAAGCTCTTTGTTTTGCACATGTGGAAAAATAGTATATTATCAAAATACAATTTTAAAAAATATGTTCAGACTGGGTATTGATGTCCTTGAACCATTAAAAAAAATGAATTTCGATACATATAGAAAATGTTATGTTGTATGTAGTCCGCCTATGTTTGAATTGTAATTAGTTTGGCTTCAAAACTTGATTAAGGAAAAAATATTTAATAAAACACTATGAAACAAAATGAACTAGTTAGATATCATAGTTACAAATCTAAATTCAAAAAATTTAGAATTTTATCCTCAATACAAAAAAAATTATGTTGTATACGGTGAGCATCACTCCTTAAAAATGTTGTTTATTGATAAAAATTAGTTTTCAAAGGAGATAAAAAAAGTGCAATCTAATTCCAATTTTTTTGAAAAAAATATATTTAGAATCTATAGACAAAAATTCACAAATCACTAGTTTGCATCATCTTAAAATTCCTCATGGTTTAGCCGCTATAGGAGCCCGAAAGTGAAGATTTAGTTTAAAAAATTAGTTTAGTGTCTAGTTTGCCCAAAAATTGTAAACCAGTATTGTGGGATCACCCCAAAATTGAGGGATTATGTAGGTTTGAAAAAGTAATACTATCAGAATCAAGGGGTTCAAAAAGTCACCAAGGTGGGTACAACCCTAGTAGACAAAATCAAGGAATAAGTCAATCTTTTCAAGGTTCAAATTTAAACCCACCCAAAATAGATATACAACATGTGCACCAAGATGGGGCACAAAAAGTGGCCAAATTCCCAACAACGAGAAAAATATGCTCGTGTTTTGAAGAAATTCAAATAATGTGCACACATTCTTATGAAATAAAAATTCATACACAATTTTTATGAAAGAAAAACATGTATGTGTTTCATTGTGAAATTAAAATGTTTGTGCATTTTTTATGAAAGAAAAATGCATAGACATTTTGCTCAATAAAATTATAAATAAAAAACCTATCTATTTTACTTAACCATGACCCATATTTTTTGTAACATTTTTCTTTCACTCAACCCAACATAATGCAAACGTGCATTTTCCCTTTGCAACCTAGCTTCATAATGCCACGTCAAAGAAGAGGTAAGTGCTACTTTTTATTCATTAGATTTAAATTTTATTTACAGTTGAAAAATTGATTATCTTTTATCAATCTCACGTTTTTTTGAATTATATAATAGATCATATAAACCTTGAGCCACAAACAAATTTAAATGATGGATTTCCTAAGGAAAACCCTAGGATTCTTGACCCTCCTCCAACCCTTCCAAAAAACCCTAGACAAAGCCAAGAGGATTTGTTAGGACATCTAGAACAAAAAATGTTGTAATCCATGAATTACTTTAGAAATTGAGGGGTTTTGTAATGTCCCCCATTTAGCCAGTCATGGATATATGTCTCGTTAGCCTATTTTTTCATGGTCTCATAGGCTAACCAAGACACAAAAGGGATTTGGGGGATGTATGGCCTAGGCATTTCCAGTTACAGGCCAGTTTGAGCTGATTTGACAAAATTTTGGGGAAGGCAGTGAATCAACATTTTAGTGCATTTTGAAATGGTAACAATGTCGGAGATGATAGTTGAATGTCGACTGGGTAATTAACTTCTAATATGAGATATTTATTATTTAACGATAAGTTTAAGTTATAACTTGCTAAATTAAAATATTTAACTTTATTGTTATTTAATAGCTTCAGTGGGAATATAAAGTTAAGTGTTAAAAGTATTAAATGTCCCCTTTCTTTAAAAAGGTACATGGGAAACTTAATGAGGGGATTATAATATTAAAATAAAAGTGATTTGTATTATCCCACATTGCCTGTGAGTTGGATTAGCTTCTTGGAGAAATGGATAAATAGATGTTGTGAGAGTTTTTTAATATGCTTGGATGAGATGAAAGTTATGCTATTGGATTTCTCAAGAATATGATTATTGGGCTTGGAGGATTAAATCCCTCTTTATCAACATTCTTCTCATTGTTGCAAGATACAATCAAGAGAGTTTATGGTGTTTTCATTCAGGGAACACAGTAGGCTTATTATATTTTCAAAGGGAAGATTTAGAGAAGATATTAGGAGCATATTCAAAGGCGATAGTGAAGATTTGTGAGTTGCTATAGTGTTGTGAATAGTGTCTTGAATAGTTTCATGAATAGTAACATGAGTAGTGTTGTGAACAGTGTTGCTACAGTGCCATGAATAGTGCTACTACAGTGCATGAACAGTGTTTGGGTAGATTTCAAACTTGTGGAGTTTAGATTTGAATTTGTTTCATTATCATATAGTGTTTCACATGAGTTTGAAGAATATTTGAGTGTTATTACAAGTTTGAAGACATTCCCAGGTCTATAATATTATTGAACTCTGATTTGAATGCTTGGAGTTGGAATTAAATAAGTGTTATTAGTATTAATATTCTTGTTATTAGTATTTGTTATGTATGATTTTTATATATTGAATGATATATGAAAGCCACTCCACAAATATCAATTTATCCAATTTATTGCAAATTAAGAACCAATTCAGAAAACTAGTAGTCAGCTTGCAAGCCAACTGTTTCACAAAATTACACCGATTGAAAAAGCATAAAAATTAGTCTAGAATAGGGGGTGTTGTTACAGGTTCAACATCAAATTACCAAAATCACCTAGTCCTTTCCTCATCATAGGAAGCAATGATGATGAATGTTGACATAGTCATAAATAAAATAAATTTATGGAAAAATTTATAGAGATTCATGTCATCAATTTTATGCAACAAATTTTTCTTATGATGAAGTGAAAAAGAAATACATAAGCAAAGAAAATATGTGTTCTTATTTGTGGATCCTAGAACCAATGAACCTATTCCTCTGAATTCAAAGAGGTTTCCAATACATTGGTGTAATCATGTGATGAGATAATAAATAATTTCTGGGATAGGTGGTGGATGGTCTTTGACCAAAATCCATGTAATAATTATGAGGTGCTACTCTATTCTAATATACATATATACTATGAGTTTATCTTATCAAATTCCCAATTATTTTGGTATGAGGGAGTTTCAAGGTAGAGGTGGAGGCTCTACCCAAAATAGACTAGGATCTCGTTGGGTAGATAATCATGAACGTCAAAGAACACTAGCATAAAGACATGTCTATCATGTGACAGTTCTACTAGCCATATGGGAGAGTATGGAGGTACAAACTCTCCCTATAGTTCCTAGCTTAACAGACACCATTATAGAGCATGGTACACAAATATCCTATCATTTTTCCTTAAAGGATGATGCAACAACTTAACCATCTAGCTCTATTGACCCTAGCTCTCGTATATGCTCAGACTGTTGTAATCTATGCTTTGGGAGAGATAATGATGCAAAGTGTGCCGATGGTTCACCTCTTGTGTGTGTTCTCATTGTCAATATAGATGTAATTGGAGTAGTAGGGGTCATTAAGGTGGTGCATTAGATAATGTGATGATGACAAATGAATTTTTGAATGAGGTGTATGTTGGTCAAATGCAGGTATGCTGATTTGAATTTATAACATTTTATCTATTAAATACTTAAAAATTGTAAATATAAATAAATTTTTAATTATAGAATTGAATTAAACTGATTCAAACATCATGCATTTCAGAGTGTAATTCCAGAGGTACTACCAGTACATCATCAATAATTCCTACAACTTGTACACTTGCATAGATGTATTGAAGGTAAAATTTCTATAATATCAAAATAAAATAATACTTTTTATTCAAAATCATTTTTAATATTTGTAAATAATTTTTTCTATTGAAAAGGTGGGCATCGCATCACCATCGAGTAAACATGTTTTCATGGATTCTTATGACATTGTATTTACACAACTACAATATAACACATCTAAGTTTGTTTTCACAAATTTCAATTTTTTTGTTTATATATATTTTTGTACTTTTTAGTATATTCTATTATTGTTTGTTTAGTTAATGAATACAATAATCACACCTCGTGACATAAGATAAAATTTAGAAGTTGGTGTTAGTGTAGAAATTTCATCATCAATGTGCTTAACTCGGGTGAGTATGAATATATATGTTTAATAATGTTTTTTTAATGTTAATTGATATTAGTAGACCTATAAAAAATAATTGATAAATGTGTCTTTGTTATGTTATAGATGGATGTAAACACCCCTATGTGAGAGAATACATCTCTTGATGATGTCGAGCATCATAGAAAAGAATAATTAGACTACCCATATGTTGTAAATGTGTTTATAATATATGCTTCATTTTAAATAATTTTTATAGTTTTTGACTTTGGCATAATATCTAGTTTTATATTTTGTAGGTATCGATTGAACTACAAAATAGTGAGGAGTGCAGGAGATCATAATTGTACTGTCGTAAATTTTCACCCTTGAAAATTTCACCTTATGTTTGGTCCCCCCTTTAATTATTGGACCTAATTGAGTATTTAATTTCCTAAATTAAGCATTATATGGCCTATTTTTAATAATTTTTGAGGAATCATAAGCGGGAAACAATTGTATTTATCTAAGACCTTGCCCCCGACATTAAATGTCCTAGAAAATAGGTTCAGGACACTCATGCCTTTGGTGTGGGTGTCCTATTTTCTCTCCAAATTCAAATATGTTAGTTGTGGTACTTTAATATTTGCATTGTAAGTGTCTAAAGTCAGCCGTTGGTATTTAGTTTAAGGGAAATTGAATAAATGCCTTTAAAAACCTAGTTATGGCATGATTTCAAATCTATCTAGGAAAATAATTGGAGCAATTATTATCAAGAGTAGTATTGAGCAAGTCAAGAGAAAACTTTATGAGCATTATTACAACAATTCAAGATCCTAACACCATGTCAAAATATTATGTGTTTATTTATGTTTTATTGCAAGGTGTGCACCCTTGGTTTCTTTGTATCGTGTAGCACAACACTTGGGTATGTGACATGGCTTAACTTCGTCCCATGGATTCATTAACTCTAGTGGTTGTATTAGGCATTAATAGGTCAAATTTTTGGTGCAACAACAACCGTCTATGCAACAATTAGTATCAAATCCTAGGTCATGGATTTGAACCCCTCACTTGCACTAGGGTGGATTGTTGCAAGGTGTGCACCCTTGTAATCCTTGTGTCATGCAACACAACACTTGGGTTCATGACATGGATTAACTTCCTCCTGTTGATTCATTAACTCTTCACACAGTTGTATCAGGCATTAGCAGGTTGATCTTTTTAGTGCAACAACAACCGTCTAAGAAACATGTTTGTGTTGTCATTTCTTTGTGAAGGCTAGCACTTTTGTATGTCTATAGGAAATTAAATCATTCAAGTACTTCAAGAATTCAAGAAAATCAAGCAAGCAAGATGCAAGTCCTTGAGGTGATGTGCATGACTTCAATCCTTCAAGGAAGCCATTGAAGGGTGGTGGATTGCAGCACTTGTGATTTCATCATTCCTTCCTATCCATTATCTTTTTATCATTGGCATTATCATTATGGAAGTGAAAACACTTACACAAAGTTTGACTAAGGCAAGCCCCTAAATAGCCCTACATTTCCTCTCTTTATGAATATGTAGATCTCAAGTTTGAAGAGGATTAAAAGGATTTTGGAGATAAATTACTCATTTTTGCAATTGAAGACCTACATCTTTTCAACCCACAAAAATTCACCTACAAAAATATCAGGTAGTGTTTTGATAGATTTCCAGGCAGGAATCCGAAGCTCAAATCTGACATCAAAGGACTGAAAAATTAGATCCAAAAAAGCATTACAAGGACACTCACACCCTAGCCATTTGTTCCCTCTATTTTCTACCCCAAATTTAAATCACAGGTGCATGATATCCTTCTCTTATCATTCATGTTGTCTAAATTTATCTGTGAACTTCTTTATTTGCATAAAATAGTAAATTGCACTATTACTATAGTTAGATCATTACATTTCATCATTAGGACATTTCCAAATTTGGTTAAGGGTTGGTTAACTCACCTATTAGATTATAATTAAATCAAACACCTTATTCAAATCCATCAAACCCTCATTACCATTCAAATCTTTAATAAAACATTTCAAAAAAGTTCATAAACCTTAGGGTCAAATCTTAGGGTTCACTTTTTCTATGTTTCAAAAACATACAAGACATCGACTACTACAAGTGACCAAAGTTCAACTAGTTAGGCCAAAAGAGGCCCAATTTTTTAGGAATAGTGTTCAATATTCATATATGAACACATTTTGTATGCCTATACATGGCACATAGATAAAAAAAATCGGTGTGGCTATGTGTATTGATGATATTTTGTAGACTGAAAGACAATACATTGGCCTCATGGTATTGTATGAAATTTTGATCAAATTTTGTGTGCCTTCATGATGGCATTATATGATATTTTGATGACATTTTGTACGGCCTCATGGCCTTATGGAGATCAATTTATATAAATATTTATGTGTAAATTAATAGCTTAAATGGTTTAAAATGTTCTCAAATTTACTTAGCCCCAAGTAGTGTATGTTACAAATTCAAATTCATCAACTTATCAAAAACAAATAATTAATAAAGATAAATATTTCCCAACAAACATTGATCTAAAATTTATATATACAAAGTGCAATGCAAGAAAGACAGTAATAAATAAGTTAAAAGTAATGTATTGAAATTTCAAATATTATGTACCAAAATTCAAATTACTGACCACTTGATGATGAGCTACTAAGTTTTTTTATTGATAATTATTTTTTGATGAATAGGAAGCTATCTATATTAAATTAAAGATAAGAGTACATATTCACAAAAAAGGGTGGGTGGTAAAATGGCACACCTCGAGAGTCACATGGGTAGCGCCCATAAATAAACAAAATATCAAGTCACATGGGCCTAGCCCATAAGTCTAAAAGCATAAGAAATTAAAACAAAAAATCCATTAAGCAGCCAAAGCAGTGCCAACAGAGCCAGGAGGGTCTTTGTCATCCATGTTTTTCCCCCATACATCAGTGGGGTCTGGAGTTACGTCAGGAGGAGCACCCTAACCATTGTCATCTTTTTCCTTATCTTTATCTTCTTCCTCGTGCCGAAGCGAGATTGCAAGCGCCAACCGCATAAATTTTTTACCACTGGTAGGTCATCTAGAACTAGAAGCAAGTGGAGTATCAGAGGGCCACCCAAAACTGCCACCATCGCTCCCTGAAGCACCACTGGAAGGCCATTCTTGACTAGCATGCGGTGGAGGAGAGTGAGCACGTCGAGGAGGGTGACAATCCCACTAAGCATGGGGTTGGGAATGGGGACACATGGAGCCACTCCATTGCCGGCCCCAAGAGGGTGACTGAGCGTGGGAGGAGGAGAGCGAGTCGAGGACCCGAGCCACAACACATGGGGCATTTCCCCAGTGGTCCAAGATGACCTATAGGTGAGCCACCTCCAGTGAAATTTTGTTAGCTTGCACTTGTATCTGTAAAAGAACATTAGAACAAATAATTGCTTTAGCATAGAGAGAAACATTAATATCTATTTGAGAATGAGAAAATATGCAAAAATTTATGTCTTTCCAGATGTTGAAGAGGATTTCCACCCTGAAAGTGTGCCAAAGTTTGGTGAACTTAGCAGGGATCCCAGGTGGATCTCCTAGCAGAACCTTATGCCAAGAAAAAGGTTTCAATCAAAAGGGCTGAAAGAAGTCATGAATCCAAGTCCAAAGCTATTAGGCTCTGGGATAAAACTAGAAAATATGCTTGAAGCTTTCAAGTTGCCCACAAAAAGGGCAACGAGGGTCCTAGACTCCCAAGTGTATAAGGCGAGAACCCACATGAAAGCCTTGGAAAATAATACACCAAGCAAAGTGGGTCAGCTTTGGATTAACACTTACAGACCAAGTGGCAGTAAATTTCTTCTGCTAAGAATGAGTAGAGGAATTAAGAAGCCCCCTCTAGTTCAAACTATTGATCATAGGAAAATGAGGTGAAAGCCACCTGTAACCAAACCGCGACTTATAGCTCCTGATAGGAATATCTTGAAACCATTTTCATTCTTTCCACCAAGGTTTGTGCCCATGAATGCCAAATTTGTGAAGCATTTCCGCCGGAATGGTGCTCACCAGCCCGTCGAAAGTGGCATGATCTAGTTTTTGAAGTCTGTGTTGGGCCTTAAAAGCATCCCACTGCATAATGCACATAGTGGGCTGGTGAAAGAGCTGCTGCAAGGTCTAAATGCCCTTTTTGTGAAATCTGAGTGCTTTAAGCCAAGGCGATTTAGCCAAGGGCTAACCATTCTGAACAAGAAGAGGAGACCAGAAAATATTCTATTGATTGAGCAAAAGCCCATCATGAAACCCAGCCCTGACCCATCGGAGCCAAGGCTTAATAGCCTCCCAGGCGCGCTAAATTCTCTTGGCCACAAAATTCCCAAAAATTTGAACAGGCTCCTTCATAACCAGGAGGGTTTGGAAGCCTATTCCTTTCCAGGTGGGTCTGTGAACAAGAAATATGGACTAAATATAATTCCTAAGGAGAATCTTCCAAGCTTCATCTCTAGTGAGAGCTCGAATAATCCACTTGGCACAAAGAGAAGTCCCTTGCCATTGAGTGGAGAGCAACCCAAGCCCTCTAGAATCCTTAGGGAGGCAACAATACTCCCATGCAACACGATGGAAACCCTTGTGGGTTTCAGAGGAAGTCCATAAAAAATCTCGTAACATCCTTTCAAGCTTGATGTAGGCAGCTTTAGAGGGAGCCCAACAGGAGGACTAGTAAACATGAGTAGCTGTCAAGACTTTAGAGCAAACTTGGAACTTACCAGCCGGAGAAAGAGGCTTGGTAATCTAGTAAACAAAATTTTGCTTGACCCTGGAGAGCATGAATTGCCAAAGCTCCCTAGGGGAGTCCTGAAGGCAAAGGGGAAGCCCAAAAAGTGAAAGATCTCTCCCTTCCCAATCCAGTTCCAATTATAGGTTTGAAGCCACACATGAGTGGGTAACATAGATTTCCTATAGCATAAGGTATTTTTCCATTGGATGGTAGAGCCAGATGCAAGACATAAGGTGTTGAGACAATCAAGGGCAGCAGTGATTGATTCTTCTTCTTCCAGGAGAGTGAGAAAGGAATCATCCGCAAAGTGGCCATTAACAAGTTGATCCTGAGAGTTCGGGAGAAGAATCCCTTTGACATGTTACTGAGAAACAAAATGGGCTAAAAGGTAACTAAAGCCTTTAGCCGCAAGCACATACAAAGAAGGGGCGAGAGGACACCCTTTTCGAATTGAGTGAAAAAGACCAAAAGAAGAAGATTGGCGGCCATTAATGGTTATGCAAGCTAAAGAATCAACAAAAAGCATTTGAAAAGACTAAATGAAATTGGACCCAAACTCCAAGGCTTGCAACATCGCAAGAATGAAAAGTCATTCAATGCAATCATAGGCTTTGGAAAAGTCAATTTTAATGAACATGACTTTCTGGTTTGAGCGTCGGGCCCACTCCATGCCTTCCCAAACAACAATGATATTATCCAGAATGAATCTGGATTTGATGAAACTAGTCTACTCTGGGCACACAATATGAGACAAGAGATGGCTAATTTTCAGAGCCATAGATTTGGCAATGATTTTGTAGGAGACATTGAGAAGCGTGATGGGCCTCCAATTGCAAATATCGTTTGGATCCCTAGGCTTAGGTATTAAATTTATATTGCTCATGCTTATTAAATTGCTTAGAGGGCTGGATTGAAAATCTTCAAGATAGACATGTTGCAAATCGCTCCCAACATGGTCCCAAAGAGCTTTGTAGAATTCACAAGGGAAGCCATCAATCCCACGAGCCTTATCATCGGCCATATAAAAAATAGCTTCCTTGAGATCATCAATTGTTAACAATTGATCACAAAAACTTATCTCAGCTGAGGAAAGCCTATGTGGCACAACAACAAAGCAGTCCCGAAGGGCTTTCTATCGCACAGGCCTGGAGTCTTGTACAGTGAACACCTACTCATAATGGCACACAAAGGCCTGGAGAATTTTGGGTAGCTCAGAGAGTACCCCAGTGCCATCCTTAATTTTTTTGATGCCTGGGGATGAGTGCCTTACATGAAGTGCCAAAAAAAATCTTTAGAGGAATGATCACTGATCTTAAGCCAGTGTATTCGAGCTTTGATTTGCACTCCTCTGGCAGTATAATTATCAACCACTTGCTTTGTGTGCCTTAATTTTGTCATGTTGACTTGATGCAACGGGGAAAAAGGGTTGGCCGCCAAAGCCTCCATAGTTGCACACAAGTCAACAGTGGTAGCCTCATAAGATCATCGACGAAATATGGCCAGCTCGCACCCATAATGTGCAAGAAACGAGCAGTACGAGTGATGGAATCATTCCAATAGGTAATCCAACCTGTTTGGCTAGCTGGTCTGCACTCCAAATCCCACACTCGATGAATGTGGGACAGAGTGGGCTTTTGACAGAGTAGAGACGTGTTAAGAAAGAATTGAGTTTTACACGTGCGAGGCTAACAAGACATCCATTCAATGCGAAAATGAATTGGGAAGTGGTCACACAGAGTCACATCCACTAACGGATTCACTAGCAAGGAAGAGCTGTCAAAAGAGAAAAAAAATATTGAGCCGAGATCATGGCATGATCAAGGCATTTGAAAACTTTGTCAGAATTGGCTTTGTAATTACACCAAGTGTGCCAGGGTGAATGGGAATGGTGGCAGCCAATATTGGAATAAAAATTCCCCAATTTATTACGCATGTGAAACCACGCCTCCCTTTCACCAGTAGCCCAATGGAAGGGAAAGGTTCCATCCTTGTCATACGCCATCTCGACCATATTGAAATCCCCGTAGAGCAACTAGGTGGCAACTGGTAAAGAATCAACAATCCAGCACCAAATCAAAGAGTGCTCTACAACATCATTAGAGGCATATACATTAATAATCCTAAAGGAATTATTATCAATGTTGAGAAGAACCTATACTACCCATTGGGAAGGGTCATTCCCATGATCCACAATGCAAGAATGCAGTCATGGGGAAAAAAGAGTGGCAACTCCACCACGCTCGGCTTCATGCAAAGTGCAAAACATAGTACTAGTTGGCCAAATAGAATGACAAGCTGAGGCATGCAAAAATCCTAAAATTTTAACTTCTTGGAGATAAAGAACTTCAATCCTTGAGTATTTATGTAAGGTATTTCTAATCGAATACTTTCTAGAGAGGTCAGCTAGACCTTGAACATTCCATGAAACAAAATCCATGGATGAAACTCTTCCATACTTTCAGAATCCAGTTTCTCTTCAACCATGGAAGATAAACTATTCTTCAAAAAATCCTATGGAATTGAACCAATCTGAATAGGGAGTGAAAACCTTCGCTTTTCAGGCACGTATTCTCCTTCTTCTGACGGTGGAGATGGACTATGAGACCGTCGTTGAGCCCCCGTTGTGGGAGGAATAATCAGCTAAGCGCACATAATAGCTGCAGGCTGAGGCGTTGCCTTTGACCTGGCCTGCACCAAAAAAGTAGTAGCTCTAGAAGGAGTGGTTGTCCCCTTCTCAGAAGGGTTTGAAACAACTTTGGATGGTTCAGGGGCCTTGAGAGCCAACCCAAAAATAGTTGGCTTATTTTTCCTGTTTGTAACCGTGGTCCACCTTGTTTTAGCCTTAGCAGAAGGCTCTGTTTGGTGAGGCGTTTCAATATATCGTGACAATGATGGTGTATGAGGCACTGCAAAAGGGTAGTTCTTTATCTTGTGGTCAGCTGATTGGCACAGATAGGACGTGTTGGGAAGATTGAAATATGTGAATTTTTGGGTGTGCCTAATAGCTCCTATTTGAATGTCCACAAATTATTTCAAGTCCTTGGATAGGTCCACTTCCACAGAAACCCGCTTCTGAGGCCGGGCTTGGAAAAACCTATCAAGTTTAATAAAAACAACAAGGAAGCTATGTGGTTCAGGAAGGGCACACATGGCAAAGGTAGACCAAGAAACTCAATCTAGACCAGAACCCGCATTTTGGTGTCACTTGAGATAGCAAAATCTTGCGTCCATGCTTGGAAAATTAACAAGGATTACCTAACATACCAGGGCCCATGGCCTAAGATAGCTAGACACGGTTAACTTCCACAAAGTGGAACAGAAAAAAATCCTTTGGTCAAGTTTTGGACCATATCAAGGTGGATCCCATGAGGGACCTAGGCCTTGCTGACCCATTCTTTTAGCACACTTTCGGGGGGAGTCCTCCCAACAAAATAACCCACAAGGGTGTGTTGTTCAAGTCATTGGCGAGTAGAATGAAAATCTAGTAAAGGAAAAATTACATCAGTAGGGGCATCAAAATGCTTACCTCGTGAAAGACTTTCAAAACAAATTTTTGAGGACATTTGTTTGGAGGAGGAGCCATTGAACTGTACCGATGAACTGTTAACACCAACATGAATTGTTGGGTTAATGTCGGTTGAAGGCATATTAAACCCCTAAAATCGCAGTAAATGTGGTCGTACTCAATGAGGGAGGAATTTTCCTGTGCAGAAGGAGCAGTATGACGCAAGAGGGGCCAAGGATGACCACAAAAAACAAAAAACCCTAGCAGATCTCATACACCCAACAAAAAATTAGATTAGTTCAAGAATATTTCATTTATTGATAATTTCAATGATAAATCTAATGTTACTCTTATGATTCTAAATAGTTCAAATTTCAACCTTCTTATTAGGGTTTATTAACTTGTTTCTTCTCCTATATTTTTAACTTTATATTTGTGTATTGAGTGATTTCTATGTTATGCATTCATGAAACACTAGTTTAATATGTAGCTTGAAACAATACATCAAACAAGCAAGGCAACTAATCATCCAACCATTTCATTACTTACT
Organism: Sequoiadendron giganteum; assembly: GCA_007115665.2. NCBI lineage: Eukaryota > Viridiplantae > Streptophyta > Pinopsida > Cupressales > Cupressaceae > Sequoiadendron > Sequoiadendron giganteum. The sequence continues at coordinate 667,644,007 of CM021103.1, read as the reverse complement.
CAAAAATAATTTTAGGTAGTATAGCCTATGTTTTTTAGAACTACTACATTATTTAGGACTATCCTACATTTATTAGGAATGACCTACGTTCATTAGGAACTCCTAGTTTTAGTAGGATTGTCCTACATTCATTATCAAATCATTATTTTTTATGTAAAGCTACAGGGTCACATAGGATAAGTCCACAATAACTTCTTTCACATTTTCACACTCCAATCCATTTGATCGAGGTGAAATTTTTTTAAATGTTGCAAAAACCATCAAACATATTCAATGAAAAGTTACAATTTTGCATAAATTTTTCTCTTTTTATCATGGTCCCAAACCACCAGCTCCAATATGTCTAGGATTAGTTGCAATGTTGCATAACTTTTTATTCTTTGTTGAAATCATTTTAAATCTCTCCTACTTAGATTAGTGTAGGAAGCTACTTCTTATTACTCAGATTCCTTTCAATTGGTATCAGAGCCTGGCAAACTTTGATTCTATTGTTGCGTTTTAAGAGTTTTTTGAGCTAATCTTTGTTTCACTGAAAGTTTTGCAGAATAATATTTTGTGACCTTTTTGTAGGAAAAAAGATGGCAAGCACATCTAGTAGAATCGATATGGAGAAGTTTAATGGCGCAAACTTTGAGTGTTGGAACTACGAAAAATTTGGTCATTTTAGAAAAGAGTGCAAGGAAGATAAAAAGAAGAAAGATAAAACATTTTCTTAAATTTCAACTCTAATAAATCCTCTCAATATGAAACAAATGCATTTGTTGTAGCTTTGGAAATGCATGCATTAGAAGATGTGTGGTTGATAGACTAGGGTGCTTCTTTCCACGTGACCTCTCACAAAGGTTGGTTTTTGAAGTATGAAGAATATGATGGTGGGAAGGTGCATCTAGGTGATGTCTCACCTGAAGATCATTGTTCATGGAAGAGTAAAAATCAGATCCCCTGATGGAAGAGTGAAGGGGATTGATGGTGTAATGCATATCCCAGGTTTGGCATGAAACATGTTTTTTGTGAGTAAATCGAATGATGTGGGAGTGCAAGTTTTTTTCTTGAGTGGAGGATGCAAGATGATGAGAGGAGTTATGATGTTGGCTAAGGGTTTCAGATTGGCACCTTGTTCAACCTAGATGCATGCACGATTCAGTGCAATAGTTCTTCTAACAAACCAAAGAATAAATCTTTGAATTATTCATCCTCACTGTCAAATCAAGTAGAAAAATTTGTAGTAGCTACATCTTATGGTCATGCGTTTTGGGTACCTAAGGGCGCTCATTCCTTGGAAATGAAGCTTCCTCCAAAGAAGACAATGATATGGTATCAACGAATTTGTCACATCAGTGAGAAGGGTCTTAGAGCCCTTAAATCTAAGATCTTTTTTGAAGGCCTTGATGATTGTAATCTCAACTTTGAATTTTGTGAACATTGTTTTTATGGAAAACAACATCATGTTACTTTTCACTCTAGTTCTCACAAGTCTTTCGGGGGTTTGGACTATGTTCATGCAGATGTGTTTGACCCCATGAATGTTCCTTCATTATCAAAATCTATATATTTTTTTTCTTTCATAGATGATTACAGTAGAAGGACATTTGTCTCATCTAAGAAAAGTTGAAGTCTTTAGTCAATTTAAGGAGTTTAAAGCCTTGGTAAAAAATCAAACTAGTAAAAATATTAAATGTTTGAGGACTCACAATGGCAGTGAGTTTTGTTCAACAAATTTCAACAAGTTCTATAAAGAGAATGGGATTGAGAGACATAATAAAACTCCATACACCCCACAACAAAATGAAGTTGTAGAGAGGATGAACAAGACATTGATGGAGAGGACTAGGAATATGCTGAGTGGTGTTGGCCTTGAGAAAAAGTTCTGGGCTGAAATTGTAGCCACTGTATGTTAATCAACAAATATCCTACATCATCTCTTGTTGATAAGACAACCATGAAAGCATGGTCTGGTAAAAATCCTTCAATGTGACATCTCAGAGTATTTGGTTGTCAAGCTTACACTCATATCCTGATTGAGAAGAGGTCTAAGTTGGAGAACAAAGTAATTAAGTGTATCTTCATCAGCTATGGTGTTAGTGTGAAGGGGTACAAGCTTTGGGATCCAGTGGCCCAAAAGGTTCTCTATAAAAGAAGTGTGATTTTTCAAGAGATGAAACCCTCCACAATTGATCTATAACTAGAGAAAGAGGAGAAAAAAAAGGAGGTAGTTCAAGTTCCACTTACTCTGATGAAAGAATTACGTAATGTTTAAACTAGTGATGAGGAGAGTTTGAGAAGCTCTGAAAGTACTGAAGAATAAGAAGAACCTCAACCTCAACAATTCAGGAAGTCTACTAGAGATAGGTGGCAACTTGATAGATTTGGATATTCACCTGAAAGATTTGGTTATTCTTTATTGGATTCTAGTTGCATTTTTTATTTGATTGCTAACACTGATGAGCCTAGGACTATTATAGAGGATATGGGTATGAGTTATGTAGATTCTTAGATGAAATCCATAGATGAAGAAATATTTGCAATGAAGAAGAAGAATACATGGGATTCAATACCTTTTCTTGAAGGATAAAAACCTATTGGATGTAAATGGGTCTTCAAGAAAAAATCTGGTCCAGATGGCAGTGTTGAGAAGAATAAGGCACGGTTGGTCACTAAGGGATATTCTCAAGTTGAGGGAATTGACTATGGTGAGATTTTCTCTCTTGTTGCGAAGCTAGCATGTATCTGGTTCTTGTTATCACTTGCAACAGTTTATTATCTAAAAGTGGAACAGATGGATGTGAAGACAGTCTTCATTCATGGTGACTTAGAGGAAGAGATCTATATGTCATAGTCAAAAAAATTCATTGTTAAAGGTAAGGAAAATTTGGTTTGCAAGTTGAAAAATTCTTTGTATGGTCTTAAGTAGTCTCCTAGAATGTGGTACCAAAAATTTGATACCTATGTGTTGTCATTGGGATTTTTGAGATCTAAATTTGACCATTGTGTTTATTACAAATTTGATAATGGTCGCATTCTCATAATTGCATTGCACATAGATGATATGTTGTTTTTTTGGAATGGTAAAAGTTTGATTTCAGATTTGAAGTCTCAATTGTCAACACAGTTTGAGATGAAGGATCTAGGTGTAACGAGGTATATTCTAGGAATGGAGATAAGAGGATACAAAGATAACATAAATCTTTGGTTAATCCAGAGCATATATGTGAATACAGTGTTGGAGAGGTCTAGCATAACAACTTGCAGATAATTAGTTGTTCCTATAATGCAAGGATGAAGCTTTTTGTGGAGGATTGTCCAAAATCTCCTACTAAGATGGAGGACATGAACAAAGTATCATATGTGAGTGTTGTTGGTAGTCTTATGTATGTTATGGTTTGCACAAGGCCAAACATTTCCCAAGCAGTGGGATTCCTTAGCTGGTTTATAGCTAATCTTGGATGAGTACATTGGGATGCAGTGAAGAGTGTTCAGATATTTGTGGGATACGTCTGAGTATTCCTTATGTTTTCATGGTTATCCTACTGGACCTCGACACTCAATGATTATTCATGGATATGTGGATTTAGATTGGGTAGGTGATGTTGCAAGGTGTCACCCTTGGTCTTCTTGGCATGGGCCAGCGTGATGCTTGGGCTTCGTGACATGGTTTAACCACCTCCAATGGGTCTTGGATCTTGTATAAATCTAGCTGTTGTATCAAGCATTAACAAGTTGATCTTTTGGTGTAATGACAACCATCTTTGCAACAATTGGTATCAAGGCCCAGGTCATAGGTTCACACCCCTCACTTGTGCTAGGGGGGATTGTTGCAAGGTGTCACCCTTGGTCTCCTCGACATGGGTCAACATGGCGCTTAGGTTTCCTGACATGGTTTGACCTCCTCTTGTGGATCTTGGATCTTGAATAAATCCAATGATTGTAGGGAATTAACGGGTTGATCTTTTGGTGCAACGACAATCGTCTTTGCAATAGGTGACATTGATAGTAGAAGATCCACTAGTGGCTATGTGTTCATGATGTATGGTGGTGCTATCAGTTGGATGAGTAAGCGGAAGGTTGTAGTTTCTTTATCCACAATAGAAGCAAAGTACATGGGAGCTACTCATGCTTGTAAGGAGGCCATTTGGCTTAATCATTTGTGTTCTGATATTGGTTTTGATGTAGGGAAAATTACTATCTGTTATGACAATCAGAGTGTCATTTTCTTGAAAAAGAGTCCTACTTTTCATGCCAAAACAAAGCACATTGATGTTCAATTTCATTTTGTTCATGATATGGTGGAAGATGGAAAGGTGAAGTTGGAGAAGGTTGACACCCCGATGAATGTTGCAAACGCATTGACAAAGCCAGTGAGCACAAAAAAGTTCAAATGGTGTTCGGAGTCTATGGGCCTCATGACCTCTAGCAGTTAAATCTTGTTACTTTCATTGTCTCTTCAAAGGTGTTCAACAAGTGGGAGAATGTTGGAAAAAGAAGGTGTCTCAACCTTTTATTTTTCCAAAGATTTGAATTTTCTAAATATTAAAATTTTCTAATTTTCTCACTTTGTTTTTTTGGGTTACAACTTGCAATTTTTGTTCAGATGAGGAGTCAAGTTGGAAAGTTAATTTCACAAGTGGAGTTGTGCATAAAATATTTTCTATTTCCATTTGAGTTTACATGGAATGTAAGTTTTTGAGGTGCACTTATTATGGCAAGTGAGGATTTTGCAAATTGGCGTGTGGTGACAATTGGAAACTTACCATTATGTGTCTCCATGTTTTCAATGCTTTCCATGTTGCATGTTTAGCCTTTGGCAGTTGTTTTAGAAGTTTCTAATTTATGCAAAGTAAGCTCTTATATATTGAGCACTTGTACTTTGGAGTTGTATGTTGTATTGAAGTACTATTATGCTATCAAAATTACTCTAGAATTGAGGTGTGAAGACCCCTGCAAGAGCATAGCTCTGCAATTATATTGTAACTTTTTATTTGTTGTTGAATAAAATAATTGAGTTGTGTTTTGGAGTGTGGGTTTTTTCTCCCAAAAAGGTTTTCCATAAAATTATGTACATGAGTTCATTTTTTATTTGTTTATGATATGTATGTGCATCTAAATCTGTAACAACTAAATGTGTTTAAGAAATTATTGTAACTCTCTCTTGCTTAGATTAGTGTAGGAAGATGCTTTCGCTTACTCTACTTTCTTTCACGGGAAATGTGTGGTTTCATGATTTTTCTTTTCCTTGGAACATTGGGTGGAGTTGGAATGTTTTATGTGCAGATTAGAAAGGTTTCTTATGTGTTTTTAATAGATGTGAGGGGAACCAAAAAAAGAACATTTCTTGGACTTGGATTGCGGTCTATTGTTTTGAATGAGAAAGCTCTTGCAACTAGGTTATATTGGCATTGGTGTTCTAGTCAACATCAGCTTTGGGCTTGTATTATTACCCACAAGTATCTTAAGGATGTTAACACTTTTGATGTTCCTTGTTTCCCTTTAGATGAAAGGGGATATATGATTTAGAATACCCTCAAATCAAGGGCTTAGTCATTTAAGAAGGTGCTTTTTTGGATATGTCACTCGAGTTCTCAAGCCCTTTTTTGGTGGGATGCTTGGGATGATCACCCTCCCATTCTTTCTACTTACCCTCACCTTCAATCCCTTTGTGATCATTTTACTGTTATTGGTTGGACTATGGTTGAGCATTATAAGTCTGTTTGGAACACTGGACCAGTTGCTAGCCTTAGATGGAAGCACTCCTCAGATTGGCTGCTAGGAGGGTCAGAGGAGGATAGGCAAGAGTTGGCTAGGATTCTTGCTTCATGTGAATGTAATTCCATGGCAGGGCAGGATGTTTTGGCTTGGAGTAGCAATGATTCATCCGGTAAGTACTATGTTTTAGCAAGCTATGGTGGGTTAGTTAGGCAGGTGATGGGGGACACGAAGGTTCCTTGGTGGAAGCAAGTGTGGAATAATTTTTCTTGGCCCAAGTGCAACTTTTTCCTATGGCTGGTGGTCCAAAATTGGTGTCTTACTTGGGATAACTTGTGCAAGAGAAGGTTCTAGGGTCCCTTGATGTGTGTTTTGTGTTGTAATAGTGAAGAGAGTGTTTCTCATCTCTTTTTCCATTGTTCCTTTTCTAAGAGGCTCTGACACCTTTGGTGGGTTGTGTGGAACTAGGCTTGTTGACATGTATCTTATTTGGTGGAGTTATTTTCTTGGTGGGGGAAAGCCCCTGTTAAGACCTCTTTTCTTCAAATTGATTGGGCTTTGGGACCAACTTTTATTATCTAGAATCTCTTGTTGGAGAGGAATCACAGGATTTTTCAATATGTGAAGATGGTTATCCAACATTTTTGGGGGAGGATTCTTTATTTGTTGGGAGAAACCATTACGGCCAGGTGTGAATTGGCTGAGGGTGTAGATCTTGGAGAGGTTGCTTTTTGTACTCGTCTCAATCTTCCTCTTCAAAGGGGGGCTACTCAAAGTACTAGTCAGATTATGATAAATAGATGCCGCCATCCTCTTCAGAAGATAAATAGGGATGGGTGTTGGTGTCCTCCTCCTCAGGGTGTGTTGAAAATGAACACCAATGGTTCTTCTCGTGGAAATCTCGGTCATTCTAGTATTGGAGGTGTTGGGTGAACTACTTCTTGGACTGTTGAGTTTATATTTTCTATTTACAAGGGTTGGTATACTAACAATGTGATGGAGACTCTTTCCATTTTATGTGTTGTAGAGCATGGTTGTGCTCTCGAGTGGAGATGTATCATTTGTGAATCTGATTTTCAGGTGGTAGTGACTTTGCTGAAGAGGCAACAACTTGACAATGTGAATTGGTAGTTGATTGTTATTATAAAACAAATTCTTAATATGTGTGTGTCCTTGGATTCTATTTCTTTATGTCATATTTTGCGTGAATGGAATAGGGTTGCAAATTGTTTGGCTAAATGGGCTTTTGATAATTTGCAAGATTGGAATATTGTGGAAAGGGGTTATTTACCCCCAGATTTGTTACAAAAGTTGGAGGTCAACTTTTTGATATTGATAGGGAAGTGTAATGCCCTTGCTTTGCACTATTATTTTTTTATTTGAATAAAAAATTTACCCCTCTTTTAGTTTAAAAAAATATTTCTTCAAGTCATTAGGAGTTGACCGTATGGTTGACCTTGTTGTTGGTAGTATAATTTCAAATAGTTGAAGGAAAAGCAACTGAAGGAAGTAAAAGAATTAGATCACTCTCTTGAAACTGCAAAGGTTTTGATTTCGATACTTAAAACAACAAATGATGAGAAGATTGTTCTTCAAGGAATCCTTGATGGAATGGTGTATAGACAAAAAAAAAAGATCAAGAGGGAAAAAGTAGAGTTGCAAAATGAAACTCTATGTATTGGTGAATTGAGAAAATCCATGCATTCTTATTAGAATGAACCCCAACTACATGCACAACCTCTTGAAGCTTTGAATGATTTGATTACAATTCATCAAATGGAAAAAATAAGTGAAAAGACACTGAAGCATTGTTTTATTAAAGGCAAAGATGATTTGAGGAATGTGTTATAAGCATTCTGGTTGGGCATGCCATTAATATCTAATTAGCATCCTTTGTGGAAACCTAAAGGAAGAAATGAGACATTTTTATAGACAATTTATTCATACTCTAGAATGCTTACATGCATTTCTCATTGTGAATAGAGATTCTTAGCATTAAACGTTTAGAAAATGCCTCAAAGAGATGTCATCTCATTGGATTCATTGATTTCAAGGATGCAGAGTTTTATTGATATGAAATCGAGAAATCCATATGGAAATATTCCTTTAGACGATGACCAAGAATGTGTCACAATGGATAAAGAGAACACTTATAAAGACATGAAGAAATCAAGCAGTTGATAACAGTTTTCATCTGTGATGTCAAAGGCACAAATTATCATATGAACCTAGACATTTATTTGTGCAAAAATCACATGATTTCTTTTCATTGTTTAGGGAGCACCGTATAGCTCACTACTTCTTAGCATACACCGACTTGTATTAATGAATTCCTAGGTCTATTTAAGAGACCAATATATTGGTGTCTTTTCAATTCTTGATAAAATGGCTAGTGACTATAGACAAGCAATTAACAATCTTAAGAGACTTATCATTCCCAAAGAGTCATAGGGGAGTATTGGCACTTGAGAAAAGATGAAGTTATCGATGAAATTTTATCTCTATTGAGAAACTCAGAAGTTAAAGACCTTTGATGATATGGAATCTTTATGTATCTTTCCAAAGGCAGTTGAAGCCATCGAAACGAGATAGTCATGCAAGTGTATTACAAACAACAGTGCACTCGAAATTGAATTTGAGTTCGATCATGACGTGAGGACAAAATAATATCTTGGGCATGTAAAGGTAAAAGCAGGGTGTAAGTTAAGAAGGGAATTCAAACCAGTAATGTTAACTTGAAACATGTCATCTTGACTACAACAAAGACAATTGGATGGGCATCAATATTTTAGGAAACCAAAGATCATCACATGCCACATATGTTACAAGGGACTTCATAACCTAATCTATTAGATGCAAAGAAGAGTGGGTTTCAAAAGGGATTTTTTTTTTATGAATAGGCAGATATCTATATTAATATAAACATAAAATTACAAATTCACAAAAAAAGGGGCGGGTGGTAAGAAGGCACACCCCAAATTATGGGCATCTGAAAAGGGGATGTTTGAGAATTTATAAATATGTAACTGCAGAAAAAAGGGGGATCTTTTTTTTTTTTTATCGAAGGCATGCTCCTATGAGGGTATTTTGGGATTGAATTTAGTTCCAAGGAAGGAGGATAGAGCAATTTTGTTTCTTTCAAACATAATTTGTTGTTTAAAGACAATTCTTTGTGAGCTTGTTTTTGCATCAAAGAGGTTTATAAATGTGTGTTTATTAATATTTCCTTTTGATTATAAGTGGCATGTGTGTTATTTACAATCGTCCTTTCATGTATGTCTTTTGCATGAGTTATTGTAGAATCCGTGTGTTTTGATTAACTCATGCATTGGAAAAGATTATTGTTCTTTCTCTCGGTTATCATTTGTGGGCATAGAATAGATGATCTTTGTGCCATTCATTTACATCCCCTTCTTTATTCTATTTTATCAATCGCATCTATGTCATGGTTATGCACAGGTCTTTATTTAGTTTTGGTTAAAAGAACACATTAGTTTTATTTTTAGTTTTTATAATTCCTTGAAGATCATAAGAGGCAGTTGTACCTCTTCAATTCAAAGGGTGATTGCTTCCTCAAAGGGATAAATTACCTAGAGTTGTTGAAAATAGAGGCACCTTTTCAGGGCAAAGAGTCAACTTTATCTCAAGGTACCCAATTTGTTAGCCAACACCTAGCTAATTCACTCACTAGGTAATTAGGGGACATATTCACATGTTAATTTTACTTAGGATATAAGATTATTTCTAGAAGTCTTAGTTGGCTTTTCTAGAACTTATCTTATCTAGCTAGTATTGTTTGATTCATGGGTAGTTAGTTTGTTAGTTGTCTCATTTCATAGGATTAAGACACTTGTCATGATCTTGTTTAATCCTACCTCTCTACCTTGCCTTTATAAGCCAGGTATCTCATTTACATTCAAGTGCATTCAACCAATATTTAATCTTGCATTGTTGAAACAAGCTTTCTTTCTATTCTCTCTCTTGTAGAAGATATTTTGGTCTAGCAACTATTCCTAGGGGTGTTGTGGAGTCACCATATACTCCCAAACTATGAAGGTGCAGTTGCACTTGAGTTTGGAAGCCCACAACAATAGCCTACTTTAGAGTCCAAAAGTCTACAATAGTTTAGACTTTGGAATTCTCTTGTAGCTCAAACATCAATTTTTGCTTACAAGGTAGACTTCAAAATTTGATTGTGGGTTAGACTTAAAAGTCTATTTGCATATTCATAATTCAAATTTAGCTTGCATGTTAGACTTTAGAGTTTGTAATATCTGTGTGCAAAATATAAGGCAATGATGCAAACTTGGTCAAAAAAATAGCAGTGTAGAGAGCAAAGATTTTAGGTACAAATGTAGTTGAAACCTTGGGAATACAGATACAAGGCCTTGGAAGTAAAAACTTAGTTAAAAACCCAATAGAGGCACAACAACGGTCTGCGGTGCAAACCCATTAAAAATTGACTGAGGCACAAACAAAGGTTTAAGGTGTAAACCCAACCAAAATTGATGGAGGAACACATATAGGTTTTTGGTGCAAACCCAAAGAAAAAATTAGGTTGGACCCTACAACAAATAATAACAAGCAACATCAAGAATAGTTGATTAAAACTTTGTAGAAAACATGGAAAATATAATTAGTGGAAGAAGAGGGGATGAATTTATCCTTCTAAAAAATTGAGTGTTTACAAATAATTTTGATGATAAAGCCTTGTGAAACTCTAAGTGACAATAGGAAATTATAATGAACTTCACGAAGAAGAAAAAATTCACTATAAATCCTTCCAAAATTGTCACAAATTGAAAATCATTGAAGAAACACCAAATAAACACTAATTTGATTGTTACATAATATAATTTTAAATAGAACATCCATACAAGTTTAGTTGTATGGATATTCATACAACATATATACAAGAAAAATGAGAAAATTACTTGTCAATAAATGACAAAATAATAAGCAATTTTAACTTTATTATCCCTTCTGGACTAAATAACGGTGTCCATTTAGGTCTATGATACACCAATGATAGGAGTAAGTGTGATATTTACAAAAAAATGAAGGGAATGAATTTTATTTCATGGATCTAATACCATGTTAGAGCAACAATATGATGAATTTGCAAAAACCAAAATCTTCCACAAATAAACATGCATAAAATAATACCAAAAATTGTCATAAATTAAATCAATGATATACAATGAAATGTTTGTGTATGTAGGACAAGGAGGAAGAAGGAAAGTGGGAGTAAACTATTAATTAATCCTCCAAAAGGTGTGACATGTGTAGAACACTTGGGATAGGTGTGATCACATGTGCGCTCCCTAAATGAGACAACAAAATAAAAATCCATTAAGTGAGTTTAGGTGAAGTGTGAATAGGTCTACTAAATAATAGTAAACTAGATAGATAAAAGCTACTTTTCACATTAACAACATTTATGCAAAAATTAAGAGTGCACAAAATTGAACTAAAACAAAGCCATTTTCTAATCTATTAAAACTTAATAGCCACAAGTTTGGTAATAAAAATTAAATTAAAATAAAAAAACATCTATTACAACATTTTATTCAATTCTCTCATTTAAAATTAAATACACCTATCTCCATTTGTCAACTTTTTTACATATTTCACAACTATTTTGAACTCAACTCTATTATTTAAAATTAATTATTATATTGACTAGCATACCTATATTTTAAAAATATATGTAAAGTACGTCGAGAGATATCCTTCTCAAGGCACCTATTTTTAAAAAATTGAACCATAACCCAAATTGAAGCGTAACCCTAACCATAGAGCTATTTGAACCTTAATCGTACCCTATTTGAAATTGGTTTAGATTATTGGATCATAGACAAGGATAAATTTCGTTGAAGCGTGTCTTTCAAGTTTGAAAAAGTGTAGATGGAAAACCCAAACTTCAGAATGGTTGTCACTAATTCGTCGCTCACCCAAATAGTTGATCATCACACTAATATGTGCATGTTCAACATAAAGTTAAAATTCATAAAAATCATACTAAAAGAGTGGAATATCCAAGTCTTTAGAAACCTTTCTAGAGAAAGGATCTCCTTGAAAGTAGAATGGCTAAGATCCAAAAAGACCTCTCAAATGATTTTTCTTACATCCTAATAGACTTGAAGAGAGGAATATCATAGTTCAATTGGATATTCCACTTGAACTATTATATTGTCATATGTAATAAGAGTGTCATCATCATCATTGTATTATGCAAAAAGATACACATAAATTCGGTTTTCAAACTTTCCAAATCACAAATGGAAGGAAATATACCAAATTGAGTATAATGCATTCTTTTCTCTTTTGCATGGCTCAATGGTAGGCTTTCCAAACATTTCCTTATTAAGATCTAGTTTTTGAGTGCCCCCAAAGCAGTTTCCCTGGTATTTAGTACAATGTATATGTGACTTAGGAATGCATTCTATGGTATTATGTACATGTGTTATATTCCAAGGATTGAAGTCTTTGTTCTTCTACTTTTCTATTAGATATTTGATTTCTTGTCTTTAATTATTCATATCTATCATATGTGACATCCCCTTCTATAATACTTATTATTATATATATTTAATAATTTTTACTCTGCCCCCTCTAGATATTCGTCTCTACTTGTCTCTCTATATGACTTCCTATATCTTTGTCTTTCTATCTCTCCATCTCCCCCTCTCTCATTGTCTCCCACTTTCTATCTCTATTTCTTCCTCTCCATCTTTCTCTCTCATGCCATCACTCCCTCTCTATATGTTTATATATCTTTCTCACACTGCTTCTATATTTCCCTAGTTATATCTATCTATATCCCTATCTCTCCCTCTCCTTATCACTCCCTATTTCTATTTCTCTCTACTTCTCTCTCTTCTCTCTATTTCTCCCTCCATCTCCATTCTCTCTCTATCTATTTGTAAATACATATCCCTCTCCACATCTCTCTCTCACTCATATACACACAATACCTCTTTCTCCTTCCCTAACTCTATCTCTATCTCTTTATCTTTTCACCTATCGATACCTCTCCATTACTTATCTCTATCACCTTCTTTCCCTCTCACTTTTTCTTCCTTTGTCTCTATCTCCCTATCTCCCCCCCCCCTCTCTATCTATACTTCATTATGGCTACCTCTATCTCTTTCTCCATAACTCCTCTCTCTATCTCTTTCTATCGATATCTCTCTACATCTATTTCTCTATCTCTATCTCTATCCCTGTACATATATATCCTTTCCCTCTCCCCCCTTCTTCATTCTCTATCTTATTGACTCCATCTCTCCCTCCATCTCTTCTACTCTATATCTTTATCTTTATTTCTCACTCGATCTCCCTCTCACTCAATATCTCTATCTCTTTCTATCCATATCCTTCTCTACATATATCTCAAAAATGATCAACTGAAGGCTTAATCATTGCACTGACTTCTATTAGTTGACTAACATAACACTTTGAAATATAAAGGGTTCACAGTAGATCTGCAAAAAAACCTCTTCTAATGGTATTGGAAATTATTCCATCAAGATTTTAGTGAGCTCTTAAGTAATGAACTAATCAAAACCCTAATCCTTTCTTCCCTCTTTTACTCATTTACACATGGGGTAAGTGCACAAAGATGGTTCCCAAAAAGGGGACTTAAGTGGACAACTTTTTTCTAAAATCATGAAATACTGACCTTGGACGTGAAATTGAGTATACTTAGATTCAAAATTTTGAGATGGAATAAAAATAAGGATTCAAGTGCTCTGAGACTACTTTCTAAAATACTAATTTATTTTGAAAATGGTCGAGATTAAGGGGTTCAAATGAGGGACGTACATAAATTGGTGTTGTTTTTGTCAGAAAAACATAACATAGCAACTCTTGTATGACCCTTGTAAGGTGAACTTTTTTTCAGTATTTTTAAAATCACAACGGTCAGAAGTTAGCTAATAGTATGTAGTTGATGCATGATTTTTTTGATAATTTTTTAATGAATATTTAATTTTTTACTAATTTGCGAAGTGGACATATCTTGAAAATAGAATTTTGGTCGTGCTACCCCTACAAATTTTGGAAACTAATTGATTTTGATTTTAAAATTTTGTAGAATGGCGTCTAGTTTCTAAAAATGTAATTTATTTGAAAAATTGATGAACGATTAATCTATAACGAAAAAATACCAAACACTGCTTTTTGGCAAAAAAAAGACATACAGATAAAATAAATTATGGATGAAAGACTTAACATTTTCAGAAATTGAAAAAAATTACATCGTTGGATAGCTAAGTGATAACCCAACATTACCCATGTGTTCGATTTTTTTGATATTGAACCACGTGCAATCCTGACGGTGAGCACGAACTCGATTATGAGAAATATGGTGGATTGTTTAAAAACACGTCTCTGGTCATTGGGAATGCCCTTCAAGCCTTTGGGTTGGTATTCCAAGGCAAATACCAAGCCTAAGGCTCAAGAATTCCCAAAGCAAGATATAACACAAGCACATTATAACACACTCGCATTATATCTCGCTTTTGACATGGTTTTTGCTTCTGCGGGGAACATGTCAACTAACACATAATGTCTTAATTTATGTTAAATTCCAATATATTAATGTATTCTGATATATTTTTATGTACATGCATGTCATGTATGTATTCTTGTATGGATGTAAGATTATATCTACATATGTATTATGCTTGTATGTATGCATTTATGTATGTCTTTAGACGAAGGGAGAATTTAGAGAGAGACTAGAGAGATGGAGAGGGGGTGGAAGTGAGAGTTTAAGAGAGAGGGAGTGGGAGAGAAGGGGTTGGAGTGAGGGGGACTTAGCTAGGTAGGGTGGGAGGTATAGAGGGAGGGGGAGAGAGAGAGGGGTGAGAGAGAGAGAGAATTGAGGGAGAGGGAGAGAGAGAGAGAGAGAGAGGGTGGGAGAGAGGATAATTGAGGGAGAGGGAGAGAGAATTGAGGGAGATAGAGAGAGAGAGATAGAGAGAGAGAAAGAGAGACTTATGTAGGTAGGGTGCGAAAGGGAGAGACTTGAGAGTGTGAGGGGGGTGAGAGGGAGAAACTTGAGAGATAGGTAGTGAGAGGGAGTGGGAGAGAGAGGGAGTGTGAGTGAGAGACCTGACAGAGGGAGAGGGTGTGAGAGGGAGTGACCTGATAGAGGTAGAGAAAGAGGGGGGTGGAGTGAGAGGGAATTATCTAGGTAGGGTTGGAGGGATAGATAGAGAGAGTGGAAAGAGACAAAGAGAGAGTTACCTAGGTAGGTTTCTAGAGGGAGAGACCTTAGAGAGAGAGAGGGTGTGGGAGGAAGAGACATGAGAGAGAGGGAGGGAGAGGTAGTGGGAGAGAGTGGGATGGAGTGGGAGGGACATAAAGAGAGATGGATAGAGGGAGTGAGAGAGGATGGTAAGGATTGATTGAATGATAGGTACGCAGAAGGAGGGAGACGATAGATAAAGAAAATTAGAGAGGGTGGGAGGGAGGGAGGGAAGGAGGGAGAAGTGAGATGTATAGATAGAGAGAAAGTGATAGGGGTTAAGGGTATAGGGTTGAGGGATTGGGGTGGAGGACCTATAGGGTTGATGGTTTCTATGAAATAGAGCTAATGCCTGAGGGTTGAGGAATATGTTCTGATGGTAGAGGATATTTGGTTGAGGGTATAGGGTAGAACGTTTAAGTTTTAAGCGTTTAGGGTTGAAGGGTTTGGCGTTAAGGGTTTAGGGTTAAGGGTTTACTTGGTTGAGGGTAGAGGGTGTAGGGTATAGCTTTGAGGGTATATGGTTGAAGGATTAGGTTGAGGGTCCAATGTAAGGGGTAGAGGGTTTAGGGTTTAAGGATTGAGGGTTGAGGGATTAAGGGTTGAGGGTTGAGAATTGAGGGTTGAGTGTTTAATGTATAGGGTAAAGGGTAGAGGGTTTAAGGGTTGAGGGTTGAAGATTGAGGGTTTAAGGTATAGGGTCGAGGGATTAGGGTTGAGAGTCCAATATATAGGGTAGATGTTATAGGGGTTGAGATATTAAGGGTTGAGGGATTAGGGTTTAGGGTAGAGAGTATTGGGTTGAGGGTAGAGGGTAGAGGGTTTAATAGTTTAGGGTTTAAGGGGTTAGGTTTGAGGTTCGAGGGTTTAGGGTTGAGTGTTTAAGGGTCAAGAGGGTTGAGAAATTAGGGTAGAGAGTTTACTAAGTGGGTTTAAGGGTTGGGGGATTAGGGTTGAGGGTAGAGGGTAGAGGATTGGCTATAGAGGGTAGAGGGTTTACGGGTTAGGGTTTAAGGGTTTAGGGTTTAGGGATGAGGGATTAATAGGTTATAGGGTAGAGGTTATATGGGTTGAGGGTTGAGGGATTCATAGGGTATAGGGGTTGAGGGATTAAATTTTAAGGGTTGAGGGTTGAGGGTTGAGGGATTAGGCTTTAATTGTTGAGGGTTGAGGGTTCAAGGATTAAGAGGGTATAGGGGTTGAGGGATTAGGGTTTAAAGGTTGAGGGTTGAGGGTTGAGGGATTAAGAAGGTATAGGGGTTGAGGGATTAGGATTTAAGGGTTGAGGGTTGATGGTTGAGAGGGTTGATGCATTAAGAG
>CM021103.1:667555325-667627631 GCA_007115665.2 Sequoiadendron giganteum | reverse complement strand
CACCGGATCGATCCCTTAAGGGTCCAAAGTGCAAAATGGCTGCAAACTTCAGCATGATATTACTCAGATACCGTGATGCTTAGAAAATTCTCGTCTAATCCTATAGGATTGCGTTGAGCCTATCTACAAAAACCTCTCTCAGTTTTGGCTATCTCGGAGTGGTTTTCCAATGGTGGCGGATTTTCACTTGATGGAAAAAGTATCAAATGCAAGTAGTGCAAAGTTGTAAAGTGGTGCAACTTTCATGCTGCAACTTGTGTGACAAAGTGGGCTGTTCCAACATGTCCAAATAGGTATATTTAGGCTAAGCATGGTCCTCTTTTGCACCAAAACATGTGGAATCACTCTGAGCTATGTTCCACCGGATCGATCCCTTAAGGGTCCAAAGTGCAAAATGGCTGCAAACTTCAACATGCTATTACTCAGATATTGTGATGCTTAGAAGCTTCTTATTTGATCCTATAGGATCGCATTGAGCCTGTCTACAAAAAAATCTCTCAGTTTTGGCTATCTCGGCATGGTTTTCCAGTGGTGGTGGATTTTCACTTGATGGAAAAAGTATCAAATGCAAGCAACACAAAGTTGCAATGTGGTGCAACTTTCGTTCTACAACTTGTGTGACCAAGTGGGCTATTCCAACATGTCCAAATAGGTATGTTTACGTTAGGCATGGTCCTCTTTTGCATCGAAACACGTGGAATCGATCTAAGCTATGTTCCATCGGATCGATCCCTTAAGTTGGAGGAGTCTAAAGTTGCAAATTTGTAAGTTGCTTAAAGAAAAAAATTTGAAATGATATTGAATGGCCCACTTATCACTCATTGCATCTAGGTGATGGTCATAGAGGTGAGGCACTAGGCCTTCCTGGGAGGTCACCCATTCCAATATACTCCAGCTCAAGGGCTTAACCACGAAGTTTTTTCCCCAAGGTTAAGCCCATTAAGCTTGCAACCCCATTTGAAAAACCTTCAGCAAGTGTTGTGCCTTATGAAATAATCATTATAGAGCCCCTTTAGCTCATCAATTGATAAGTAGGAGGTATTTTCTACAATGTGTCAAATTGTGATATTGCTATCAGGATTCCATTAAGCAATCATTTGTAGTATTAGATATAGCTCTAGCTTCTACAGTATTGCACATGATTGCAAATAGTTTGAAAGATCTAGATGACATCAATAGCTCACATTACTCAAGAAGGATGAAAATCTTAAAGAAATTTGTGGAAATCAGGACAAGTAACCTTTTTGTGGACTTAGGATTGCAATATTTGATCTATAACATGTTCCACCATTTCTTCAGTAGGATCAAGAACACACATAATGAAGGTGTGTTTGTAGCCATGAAAGATTATGGTTTGAACTATCCAGAAGAGTGATGTTTTATCTCGACCAACCATATCTATACCATGGTTTTTTTGGAAACAAGGATGGGTTCTCTCTTCATCGGCATATACATTTTTCCTCGATGTTTTCACACCAGTGTTACAAGACTAGGACTCACCTCAGACTTGACAAGACATTTTTTGAATCGGACTCGGGTTCGGAGCCCAGACTCGACAAATAGAAAAACCTAAGAAATTCAAATATTTGTAAGGATTTAAAACTTGTTTCATGCACCCTTTAATAAATAAACCTTAAAGACACAATAAAATCATCAAATAGAAATTACTATGATCCCATACACAAACGTACATCAATCACATAAGTATAAGCACAAATTTTAGCTGAAGGAAATAACACATTTAGATATATAAATATTGTGATATTGCTATCAAGATTCAATCATGTAGTTTTACAAGTCAAACTCATTGACCCATGATTCATCAGTAGTGGTTCACAAGAACCCATCTCTCATGATAATGAATGGTTCATAAGGAGGAAGAAAAATCTTCATACATCTCTTCTATTACAAATGAGATAACTGCTTGGTTTCATGAAGGTCATGAGACAAGAATTAATGGGGAGTGGATACATGAAGAACTAATGGAGAATGATAATGGCTTCAAACCTGCTATAAAGGAAAAAAAAATTGTTTCAATGATGCAAGAGGTTTTTGGTTTCACTACCAAAATGAGCTTATGAAGAATGCATGTGAAACTCCTTTTGACCTTGAGGGTGTTCTTACTCCATCTCAAGGATCATGCATTGAGGATGACATAGATCAATGCTAGGGCTAACCAATTAATAATTATACACATGAATAAGTCAAACATGTACATGTCAATAAGGGAAGTACAAGTACTCAAAAACACGTAAGCCTCAAAAAGTATACACATGAATACATAGTATACACAAATTAAAACAAAGTATATGCACAAATACAAGGTATATGCATGAAAACATGTAAACCACAAAGTATACACTTGAATGCACGTAAGTCACAAAGTATACACATAAGTTGTAAAGTATACACTTGAATACACGTAACTCATATCTATTGAACCATCAATTTAGAATGCAAATATGTACAGGCATCGATAAAAGATATTTGTATTAACCAAATAGCCATGTAGGCATACATCAATATATGTCGATATAAGTATGAAATATATGTACAAAATAGCCATATAGGCTTCCGAGAATGCCATCTAGGCAAACAATGTCAAATATGTCCAATAAAAAATATGTACAAAACTACCATGCAGGCATACAACAAAAGACTTTGGAATCAAAAGTCATTGCTCTCCATACGTAGGAAATAAAATCTTTCCCTTTCCTTTTCGCTCGGATAGCGATAGTGTTAGGATTTGAAGGCAAATATCTAAAAGCTAAATGCAGATTTTATCAAATAAACCAGAAATAAAACACACAGAAAAATAACACAAAGAATTTAACGTGGTTCACCCAATGTGGGCTACATCCACCAAACCGCAGCCATCCAGTGATTTCATGAACTAGTGTAAAACCCTATTACAATATCGTGAATAATCGCATTTTTCTTATACTACTGTAACTCTATTACAAACCCTTTAGACCCACCTTTTAAGAAGCTTCCAAATTAGGGTTATACAAAGTTGGGGTTTTCCCCTTTTCGGTGATTTTTCCCTTTTTCGGTAATTCCGCGAAAAAATAGGACCCCGGTGAGGATACATGAAGAGTGTATAGTATACAATGATTAGTCGCCACATACCAACAATCTCCCACTTGGAGACTGATCAGACTCCACACCAAAACAATCTCCCACTTGGAGACTGAACCTAGACGACACTGCTGCACTTATAGCTCCCACTAGAAATAAGCACCTTGGACCCTGCTACTTTGTTATACTTTAATTCAACCTTGAAGGCCAATCGAAGCTGAAGAGGAGCTTAGCTTATCCCTTATCACTGCCTTGGTAAACATATCCGCTGAATTTACATCTGTGTGTATCTTTTCTAGCTTTACCTGTCCATCCTCCATCACTAACCGAATGAAATGATACCTCAACTGTATGTGTTTGGTTTTAGAGTGCAAGGCAGAATTCTTTGCAAGATGTATAGCACTCTGGTTGTCTGTAAACAAGTAATTTTCAGCCTGTTGTTTTCCCAACTCTTCCATGAAAAGTTGCATCCATATCATCTCTTTTGTTGCCTCTGTTGTAGCCACATACTTTGCCTTTGTGGTGGATAAAGCAACCACCTTTTGCAATCGAGATATCCAACTTACTGTTGTCCCACCAATGGTAAATACATAACCTGTGGTACTCCACCTAGTATCAATATCCCTTGCCAGATTTGAGTCAACATAGCCTTTTAAATCTATATGAGAGCCCTCAAAACCTAAATATTTATTCGATGTACCTCTCAAATACCTGAGAATCCATTTCACTGCATTCCAATGCTCAATTCCTGGATTACTCATATACCTGCTAACAACTCCTACAACATGTGCAATATCTGGTCTTGTGCATACCATGGCATACATTAAACTACCTACAGCTGAAGCATATGGTACCTTGGACATTTTTTCTTCCTCCTCTTGTGTCTTTGGACACATATCTCTAGTCAATTTTACATGACTGGGCAAAGGTGTGCTAACACCTTTTGCATTCTCCATATGAAATCTTTGCAACACCTTTTTAACATAATCAGCCTGAGATAAAAACAATTTCCTATTTTTCCTATCTCTTGTAATCTTCATACCAAGCATTTGTTTTGTTGCCCTCAAATCCTTCATAGCAAATGAATTTGCTAATTGTTGTTTTAACTCCATTATGTGATCCATGTTAGACCCCGCTACAAGCATATCATCAACATATAAACATAAAATAATGTAGCTATCTTCACCTAGCATCTTAAAATAACACAATGGTCTAAATTACACCTATTGTAACCTTGCTTAGCCATAAAACTATCAAATTTAAGATACCATTGTCGAGGTGCTTGCTTCAAGCCATATAAGTTTTTCTTCAATCTGCACACTAGTTTCTCCTTACCTTTGACCTCAAATCCTTGTGGTTGTTCCATATAAATTTTCTCTTCCAAATTACCATGGAGAAAGGCAGTTTTAACATCAAGCTGTTCTAAATGCAAATCTTCAACAACCACAATACTTAACATAGTATGAATAGAGGTCATTTTAACAACTGGAGAAAATATTTCATCAAAATCAATACCTTATTTCTGTGCAAATCCTTTTACAACTAATCTAGATTTAAATCTTTTCTTACCTCCATCCTCCTCTTTCATCCTATAAACCCATTTGTTTGCTTAAGCCTTTTTACCTACAAGCAACTTGCATAATTCCTAAGTCTGATTTTTCAGCAAGGAGTCCATCTCTTCTTCCATTCCATGCTCCCACTGAACCTTGGTATCCACCTGCATAGCTTCATGATAACATTCTGGTTCACCAGCATCAGTTAATAAGATAGAGTACAAAGAGGGAGAAAATCTATCTGGACGTCTACTTAACCTTGAAGATCGTCTAACATTCACTGGAGTTTGTGGTATTTCTTGTTGTTGTTGTTGCAGAGCATGAGGATCCACTAAAACTTCATTGTTTGGAGTATCATCCAACACTTCATAATCATTTCCTTTCTTCTCATGTTGCTGCAACTGATCTTTGTACAACACTTTCTCATTGAATATGACATCCCTGCTTCTCACAATTTTCTTATTTTCAAAATCCCAAAGCCTATAACCAAATTCATCAATGCCATATCCAACAAATATACATTTCCTTGATTTTTCATCAAGCTTGGTTCTATTTTTAGAATCTTCATGTGCAAAGCTTCACAACCGAAGGTTTTCAAAAAAGAATAACTCGCCTTCTTACCTGTCCATGCTTCCTCTGGATTACCACAACCCAAAGGATTAGATGGACCTCTATTAATTAAATAAACAATAGTGTTTACAGCCTCTGCCCACATGTTTAAAGGCAACCTAGCATGCAATCTCATATTTTGTGCACACTCCATTATTGTTCTATTCATATGCTCAACCACTCTATTTTCTTGTGGAGTCCTTGGAAATGTTTTCTGCCTACAAATACCATTAAAAGAACAATAATCTTCAAACTCTTTACTACAATACTCACCACCATTATCAAATCTGAGACATTTCAACTTTTTACTTGTCTCATTCTCAACCAAGCTTCTCCATTTTTTAAAAGTTTCAAATATATCAGATTTCTGCCTAATGAAATAAATCCATACCTTCCTAGTTGCATCATCAATGAATGTGACATAATAATGAGAGCCACTGAGAGAAGATACCTGAGCTGGTCCCCATACATCCGTATGCACAAGCTCCAATTTCTCATCTTTCTTTTGTTTCCCATCCTTGAGAAAACTCTCTTTTGTTTTCCATAAACACGACTTTCACATAAATCCATATTAAAACATTTTAGACCTGGTAAAACATTCTTTGAATGAATTACTTTCATACCTTTTGCACTCATATGCCCAAGTGTGTTATGCAATAGTGCTGATTCAGAATTTGTAGCAACTATCTAATTTTCTTCTTGTTAAACTGCAGCAACTGTTCCTGAACATTGATTTTTATCTGCAATAGCTAAAATAGAAGGAACAGTATGACCTGTACAAAGATATAAGGTGCCTACTTTCACACCTTTTGCTACTACTAAGACAACTTTTGTAACCTTCCAATTTTTATCACTAAATGTAACAACACAACCTTCATCATCTAGTTGCCTTGCTGAAATTAAATTTCTTTTTAGCTTTGGAACATGCCTTAACTCATGTAGTAGCCAATGATTCCCATTCTACAACTTAATCTTGATTCTTCCCTTTCCAAAAATCTGACAGGGTTCATTATCTCCCAAATAAACCAACCCAAAATCCCCTTGGACATAATCAAGAAAATAATTTATATGGGGCATAGCATGAAATGAAGCCCCTGAATCTAACACCCAAGAATCATCAACATTGTCAAGAGAAAGAATCAAAGCATCCTCATCAGATTTATTACTTACCACATTTGCCTCTTTATTTCCTTCTTGTTTCTCTCCTTCTTTATTTTTTTGAGACCAACAATCTTTCTTTACATGCCCTGGCTTACCACAATACCAGCAATCCCTCTTGTCTCTAGATTGGGACCTTCTGTCCCTTGATTTTCCTCGCGACTTCCCATGACTCCCAAAATTGTTTCGTCTCTCTTTTTTTTTGCCCCTGCTTTCTGCATTCAAAACACTACCTGATGTGGATGTTCCACCTGAGCTTTTCCTACGAATTTCCTCGCTCAAAATAACACCAACAACATCATCAAATTTCAATGTATTTGAACCAGAAATAGAATTGCTAGCAACCATTACCAAGCTATTCCAGCTTTCAGGCAAAGAACACAGAATGAAAAGAGCCCTAACTTCTTCATCAAAGTTAACTTTTACAAAATTTAATTGATTGGTAACCGTATTAAATTCATTCAAATGATCAGTAACTGATCCACCTTCTACTATTTTCATATTAAATAAACGCTTCATAAGAAATACCTTATTCGAAGCGGAAGGCTTTTCATATAACTTTGCTAGGGTTTCCATCAACTCTAGAGTTGTCTTTGCTATTGTAATATTGAATGCCACCGATTGTGCCAGGCATAAGCGAATATTGCCAAGTGCCTTTCTGTCCAAAATATCCCAGTCCTCATCCGACATTGCTATAATTTTCTTGGTTTTCCCTTCCAATGGCCGCTATAAATCCTTCTAATAGAGATAGTCCTCCATCTGCATCTTCCATAACTGATAGTTCTGCTCATTGAACTTATCAACCTTCAACTTACCCTCATCTGCCATTGCTCCCACTTAACCGTGAGACTCCCACTCAACCGTGAGACTTTCCTATAGACGATAATCGAAAACAACCTGCTCTAATACCACTTGTTAGGATTTGAAGGCAGATATCTAAAAGCTAAATGCGGATTTTATCAAATAAACCAAAAATAGAACACACAAAAAAATAAAACAAAGAATTTAACGTGGTTCACCCAATGTGGGCTACATCCACCAAATCGCAGCCATCCAATGATTTCATTAACCAGTGTAAAACCCTATTACAATATCGTGAATAATCACATTTTTCTTATACTACTGTAACTCTATTACAAACCCCTTATAACCAGCTTTTTAGAAGCTTCCAGATTAGGGTTATACAAAGTTGGGGATTTTCCCCTTTCTAGTGATTTTTCCCTTTTTCGGTAATTCCATGAAAAAATAGGACCTCGGTGAGGATACATGAAGAGTGTACAATATACAATGATCAGTCGCCACATACCAACAGATAGGTCTATCACTCATTTTTGCTGCGCTCGTGGAGTGCTCCTACTACTCCTCCTAGGGGTTAGTTCATGGTGAAGTTTTAACTATTACAATAAGAAGTAAATACATGAATATATAGAAATTACATTATAAAAAATGATATATTTGAGAAAATAATCACTTATAGCCATCTCACAATCTCTCTCCACGAGGGAAATATTCTCACAACCATGCTTAGGCATGCTCAAGCCCTGTATAAACCATACAAATAGAAATTAAACTACATGAATCAATAATGGTTTGATTTTTCACTAACTAACATCTATAACAACAAATGTAAATAGAAATTTACTAATTTGTCTCATACCTCTTCTATCAGAGCCATCGAGGATTGTATAGCAGATGTCACACCAATATCCATTGCCCTCGTCACATTCAGAGGTGTATCGTCTCGCAACAACTGAAAATAAAACAACAAATTATTCAACGTAATCAATTATGTGCATGTATAAACTACAAAAATCTATTAAGTACTTGATTCATTAGTTAAACTCTTTATTCTATTACTTGTGTGAAGGTTTGAGTAAATCCACCGCCACTGGGAAGTGTTCCATCAAAACCTCCAATATTAGTTTGTTCAACATCCAAAATTGTATATTAAATTACCATTCATAAAACAATGCCATTAACATGCAATACAATTATAATTATTTACTAGTTACATACCCTAGCAATAGGTGTACTGCAGAAATAGGTTGGTGGGGGGCCGGTGTATCTAGTCTAAACACTGTGACCCTGCAATTTTATTAAAATCATAAAACATTTTTAGTTAATCTTGCATTCCAAAATCAAAATTTAATAAATTCAATTCAATGAACACATGCACTAAATTTTACCTGACTATCAATGTCATATGCCTCATGCAAAATGTTAGTTGCCCTCTCCATCTCCATAGCTACAGACAAATCCTGTGTACCAGTCTCCTGAGGGTTGGTGGGGTCATGTGAATAAGTAGCCCCGCAAGATTGACACACATGTGTTCGAAGGCCACCACTCGAAGACTCCCTTGGATGGTGCTGTAGAATAGGGCTAGTATGATGGATGAAACTTTGGTTCAAAGTGTTGATTGTCTGCAATGTCTTTATGTCAGCACTTTCCTTCACGACGGAAGGCATAACAACGTTCTCACAGGGTGGCCTAGCGAGAGCTCATCTACTTTGTCATGTAGGATCCAGTTGTGCACCAGGTCTATCCTGAGCTAACCCCCCACCTCTCCCCTGGAAATCCCTCATATCAAAATAATTTGGTATTTTGTTCAATATGAACTCACTGTATAGTTTCCTAAGGAAATATTGTGTAACCTCACAATTGTTGCATGGTGGGTAATCAAAGACCATGTACCACCTATCATAAAAGTAGTTCTTCATCTATTGGTGGTGGCACCAATGGATAGGAAACCTCTTCGCATTGAGGGTAAGATTTTGATTTGTGTGTGGGTCAGTGAATAATGAGCACAAATCACCTTTTGTAATTTTTAAATCTTTCACATCCTTGTATGATAGTTTATTTTCATAATAGTCACTAGCCACCTGCCTCCTATCTTGCCATCTAGTTATTTGTTTGCTAGTTGAATCTATGTTTGTTAACCTATCTTTCAATGAATTTTCTAGGGTCATTCTTTCTGTGGTTGAACCATTTGGATCAATCAACCTATTGATGAAATCCTCAATTTGTTTTTTGTTGTTTTCAATTTCACTCATTAAATTTTGTTGAGTGTCAGGAGGGGGTTGAGTGATTGGTGGAGGAGGTTGATGTTGTGGTTGATTTTGATCTTGAGGATTTGGTTGGTCTTCTTGTTGAGGATTTTGAGGGTTTGCAAGCTGATTTGCATCTCCTAAAAAATTAAACAAATAGATATCAAATTCAAAACAAAAACCATAGAATCCTTACCTCTTACAGCTCCTCGTCAACGTGGTGCCATCGTTGTCAAGAAATAGGGATTGTTGGTGAAGAAATTCTCTTCCTAGAACATGAGCACGATATTGTGGGGTTTTTGGCTATTGGTGCAACAAAAAAACCAGTCGAAATGCAAATGAGAGATTTGCATTTTTTTTTCTTTTAACAGTCAATAACGTGAGCACGTAATAATGCACTTGCATTATTTGTTTGTAGCTGCTGAGAATTATCCTAGGCTTAATGGACACATAATGCGCTCGTGTTATGGTTTTCAACCTTTTTTTTTAGGGTGTTGACAGAATTGCTACCCATTTCCATGCACCCGCCCCACGAAGTGTATTTTTTTTTATCATGTAAGCTCAAATTTTCAGCAATCCTTGCTTTGTACTATGTTCTTCAGCTCTATTTCATTGATAGTCAATAGAGTACAGGAGCAACCAAGTTGCAGTATAGTTATTAGTTGCCAAGAATGACCAATGGGAAAATTATATAGTCCAAAGATTGCACTGTGATTTTCCAAGAAAAGTGATCCAACAAGAACATCAAAGGCTTCAATAATGAAGTAAAACTGTGAAACAACAAAAATCCTAACCTACACTACCTAATAAACTTAAGCTAAATCTAGCATTCATGTCAAGGAATTGGTACTGGTGATCTTTATGATATTGATGTGGGCCACTGAAAAAAGAATAGATTGATGACATCTCGTATACCCACAATGTGAAAGGTGGAAAGTTTGAGTTGTGGTTTGACCAAATCATAAATCACCTTTGCAATACAATTAAAATTCTTATTTTGATGAAAGATCATGTGTTATGATTTGAAACTTTCATACAAAAATATCTCAAAGATAGTTTTATCCAGAATAATTGAAACAAACTATTATGAACTATAGATACACCATGTTTCTAATTAAAATTCTTTGAAATTTTTTATTTCAATATTAGAACCAAACCCAATCCACGGTTTAGTCACATTGATATTAAGCACATTACAGCGTGAACACTATAATAAACAGGGTATAACAATAACAATCTCTTTGTTTGACGTGCAATAAAGATGATGTTCATCACAATAGCATAAAGTTGCACGTGAAAATCATGACGCAATTGACCAAAAAATTTGGTTAGCTAGACCAAGTAAAACTTTAGAAAGTCTATGCCAACTGAAAAAATTACAGCTTGATGTCATATGGGGTAAGCATTTCCTAACTTCAAGGTTGTTATCTACATTGAGTAAATTACAAGTTGTTTATATTAATACCAGTAAACCAAAAAATGATTTCTTTTTCTTAGTAAGGATTTTAATTAATACTCTCCATTAAATATAAATTGATTTCCCTATTTTTTCCACTGCATTGGATGCACCTCTAAAAAACCCAAAATTGAAGTTACAATCTTAGCACACTTCAGATATGAAAACATGACCTAGAGTGGAGATTTTCACATTTGAGGAAGTTCTTAGTTTCTTCATTTAATCAACACAAATTGTTTGTGGAGTTACATATCAGTCACACTTCCATTTTTCACTCTCTTTTATTGTAATCTTGAGGAGAAAAGAAAACTCGTGGATGGAAAAAAAAGATGGATTTTACAGTTGAGGGCATTGAAAATTTTGCAAAACTTATTGTGCGTGCTCCACCATTGCAATCAATGTTTTGAAAAGAAATAGAGCAGTTATCAACCATGAAAGGTTTAATTTTGCTTTTAGTTAATTTCCAAGATTGCATCTTGTTGAAAAGAGATTTCTCAATAGAAACCACATAAGCTACTTTAGGAATTGTCGACACTCACCAAGTACTAATCTATTATTTATTATTTAGACCCTCCTTCCCTGAGTACACAAATATTGAAGGATATTCCTTACTAAATATAGTAAAATCAAGTTTCCACTTACCCCACATTATGAACATCATAATGCAACATAACATTTACATGCAAGAGATTGTCCATATATCCCACATTCTTGTTTTTCATTATGGGCAATGATAGTGTTGTCTTCAAGATTCTAGCTATGACTCAAACTTGTGCTAGGGATGGTCAATTCCTCAGTGTTTACTCCAGAATCTTGATCTTGTTTAATTTATTCAAAAGTGTCATCAGATCTACTTTGAAAGACCTTACATACCTAAAACAAAGAATTTTCTTCCAGTAGCACCTAACAAAATGCTATAGATGTTTCCCATCAGGTAACTCTTTCATTTTAGGCTATGCCAAAATGATTTTGGATTACAAAGGCAATGTTGAACATAATGCCACTGCTCTACAGTGCAAAATAGTCAATTCATTATTTCAAGATAGTTGATAAAAGAGCCATCTTCTTCATAAGTACCACGTAGACCTACAAATTATCTTGTTTATGGAACATGTGGCACCCATTTGTACCTATTCCTAGAGCCTCGTATTTTCATAATTGCAAACTAATTGATATATGTATATATCAAACAAACAAAAAAATCATTTATAAGCCGAATTTTTTCCTTACCATATTTGAAACCCCATTGCTCGGACATTCATATGGTGTAACCACATAGACATTGTATCTCCATCCGCCTACAAACACAGACACTATCATCAACATTCAAATCCTCCGCTTCTTCAAAACACAATGAGGATCACCCACATGGGCATGCAAGGAGTTTGAAAATCAAGAAATTCTTCCTAAAATATCCATAAATGCAAAGCAAGGCAGAGTAATGTAGAAGATGAAAGACAAGACAAAAGTTACCATCCTTTCCTTGAGTGGATGGGAATAAGATATACATGACAACATTAGTTTGAAAAATATAACCGATTCTTGGCTCTTCATATAACGACATTTTTCCTTAGCAAAGGTTGGGAAAATATATGGAAAGGAAAAAAAAAATTGTTCTGATGCACTTCGAGTGGGGAAAAGAGAGTAGAACACATACAAGCTAAAGAGGACATGGAACCAATGTCTCTTTGTGAACTCCATTCTCCCTGTAGTAACTTCAGAGGGACTCTGAAGAAACTCAGTAAAGGTAGGGATGAAATACATGATCAGTTCAAATCTTTATTCGAAATATATCTGGTTAACAACTTCTGCAACATGCTTTAATTTTTTTGCATTGAGTGGAGTAAATTAAATAGAGAACACAAAAAAGAATGCAACCAAAGATGGTTAGAATTAATCAAATGCATTGAGTGGAGTAAATAAGTCAAGACAGTTAGAATAATAGTTATTTTTAAATATTATTCTTCATATTTATTTCAAATATCAAGGTTTACATTAAAAATATAAAGGGCGATGATTTGAAGAACTCTCCTTGATTTAAGGTAGAGTGATCATAAATTATTTCTTTTTATTCTTAAACATTTTAGGGTTTTTCCAAGAGATATAGCTACAAATGTCAATTTCTTGGCACAATACTTTTAAAGATTATGTTCTTTTTATTTGCACCAAAATTATTTCATTTTTTATAAATTGGTTCCAAAATTAATCACAGTATATATATTATTTATTATTTATTATATTTATATTAAAATATTTATCACAGTATATATATTATTCTACTATATATTATATTTATATTAAAATTTTATAATACATAAATTTATAATGATATACTAAAGATAAATTATTTATGTATTTACTTTATTTTTATATTATATTATACTTATATTTATATGATATCAAATGTTCCTTCTCATAGTAAATTAATAAATTTTTAATATATTAA
Organism: Sequoiadendron giganteum; assembly: GCA_007115665.2. NCBI lineage: Eukaryota > Viridiplantae > Streptophyta > Pinopsida > Cupressales > Cupressaceae > Sequoiadendron > Sequoiadendron giganteum. The sequence continues at coordinate 667,614,287 of CM021103.1, read as the reverse complement.
AAAAATATAATTAACAATCATATCTAACAAAATTTATTATTTAATTATAAATACAAAATACTTTAAGAAAATTATATTTCATTTTATAGATTAAATTTTAAATTACATTAAAACACATATATTTTTAAAAATATTTTATATAAATTTTTACTTTACATTTAATTTTTTTCTAATGTATTTATTTTATTTTTATATTATATTATACATATATTTATATGATATCAAATGCTCATTCTCATAATAAATTTTAATATATTAAATTATATAATTAACAATCATATCTAGCAAAATTTATTATTTAATTATAAATACAAAATACTTTAAAAAAATTATATTTCATTTTATAGATTAGATCTTAAATTACATTAAAACACATATATTTTTATAACAAATATATATCAAATTGAAAAAAACCAACATTCTAATATAAATAATGTAAATGCTTTTTCAAAACTCAAAAATGGTTGGGTAGGGGGTGGTTAGGATAATCATCTCCCATGAATTTTGGTAATCAATTTTCAATGCAGCACATACTTCCACCTACCTATCATTTTCAATGCAGATTAAAAATATTTACAAAATATTTCTTGGTTGCTTTCACTTTCAGTGTATATAACACCTGCCTCTCAACTTAATTACTAAACCTAAATTATTAAAAAACATTTTTTATTATCTTTTCCAACCATTAAACAAGGGGTGGTCCTTGTTTAAAATATTAGAATCGACAAGCCTCTCTGGGTTGACTGTCTTTTCCTCACGAGGCGTTCTATGTTGAGCGGACTCTGACCAGAGAATCTGATTTGCATCTTACCATGGATCTTCCCTGGAGATAACAATAAGTACAAATTTACAGGCCATGGGAAAAATCATCTGAGTCTTCCTACAACCATAGTAACAATAAGTACAAATTTACTGGCCGAGCTCCATTTGCCACTGAAGCTATATGGCACTTCTACGCAGGTGCCCTCTGCTTTTCTGAGACTGCATGAATAACCCACCGAAAGCCCCACATTCATGAAAGCACTGTGACACAGGAAACCCATTGTGTTAAAATCTGCTGTGCAATCTGATTTGAACAGTTTTTGCTGAATTCAAATCAGATTTTATTTGGGCTTACCTCACAACTTCTAAAACGATGTTGATGAAGGAAAAATTGAGGGGATCTGAGACGATGTTATGGTTTTCTATGATGCAAATCAACAGAATTGCTGCTGCCACAAACACAGAATACTGAAACAAAAACTTCTTCGATTGGAAAGAAATTTTATCGTTCTCCTCGTCTCCATTGGAATTGGTTTGATCTCGGGAAGCATATATCGGCTGTCCTGGGACGTACCTGTCATTGTCATCATTTTAGTTTCAGAAAACATTTATCAACAGGCAGTTAAAGACTGTTTACAGATGGTTCAGAAGTTACTTACTTCCTGTTGCACTGGAAAAAGTTTAGCTAGTGGTCCTATGGAGGGTGGTTTGGATACTTTTCAGAGATGAAGTTTTTACAGAAAGTTTTTGGATTTGATTGTGTACATTTTTTCATCTAGATTTTTAGTTGTTGAATTGTACAATAAATCAAAAGTCTCTGATAGATTTTTAGTTGTTGAATTGTACAATAAATCAAAAGTCTCTGATAAATCTGTGCAATAGAAACAATGCATATAGAATCTTGATTTCTTAAACAGATAAGAGGATGATAAAAAACACACGATACACAATATTTTGTTCAAAAAGATTTTTCTACTGCATGGGAACTTTTTTTCACTACAATTAATATTGAAACTTGATTTGAACTCTATTAAGAGAAATCAAATTTCTTTTGCCTGTGATAAACGTTGTCCTAAAGATTTATGGTTTCTTCTTAAGAAGATAAATCAGGAAGATTGACTTTTGTAGAAGTGTTGGAGGCTTTCAATAAGAAAGCAGGCAGATAGATACTTTTCAGAGACATTTCAGAGGTTAGCTGCTGTTGCACTGAAAAAATGGTTCCATGGAGCGTTTGGAGATTTTTCAAAGATATTTCAGAGGGAATTTTTAGCTGTTGAACTCCAGAGGAAAAGGGACTGCAAATCTGACAACATAAATTAGGAATGCCTCCTGCCAAACACAGTTTCGATTCATTCACAAACGGTTTAAGGTTTAGTCTCTTACTACAGGTCTTTTTCCTGTGGGATGGGCCATTGCAACTTTGTGGTTATTAGGGTGGACTAGGTATCTCCAATATGCCTAGAATATAAGACAGAAACTATTACTCTATCATCCTGGGGACATGGCATATGAATTGGCAGATAATATCCATGGGCTACATGACAACATTGAAATCCTCGTTAGTGTTAATTCAAAGTGAGGGGGAGGAAGGATGCTTAACACTAGGAACCAAGGAATTCGCACCTCAAAGCCTGCTTTGGGAGTAACAGACCTTTTCTTATGAAAAGTATATGAAACAAAATTTGGGACTAAACTCAAGAATCTCTAAATTCCTAAAGTTTATATATAAAATTCAAACGCGAAGACTGCAGAACAACAAGTGGACTCCATGCAAAGCACAAGATAGAGAAGCCCACAGCACATAAACAGCCTATCTAAACTTCCTTACACAAATGAAAGAGATTGAGTGGGTGAAGGCTTAAGCACAGAGAGCAAAGCATGAACAGTGATCAGAGTTAGCAACATACATGATGAGAATGAAGGCATACAAGACCGTAGGAGTCCATTCCGCAAGGTTCCAAACATTCACACCAGTGTGGCGGGCTGATATACTCTGATAAACAGCATTCACAAACTTCTCCAGCGGTGAAAACCCATTAACCATTTCATCGTTCCACATCAAGCCCAGCACCAGAGAAACCAGCAGAGTAATGCACCCAACCGTCACCATTACCAACCAGATAGTCTGCTTCTTTGGATGCAATAAGCCACAGAACCTTCCTGGGTTTCTAAGCAGGGCGTTAAAAAATTCTCCTTTCGTTTCTTCCTTACTCCATTTCCTGGCCACCCAGACCACCGCCCTCAAGGCCACAGGAAACATAGTATTCCCCAATAGCATTTGTCCGGCAAAAATAATCTGCAGTACCAAATCCTTAATAAAGGGTGTCATATTAGCATTGATAGGAGCGTACCCTGCATTTGCAAAATGTGAGATGGTCATGAAAACTGTGAAGAAAGCAACATTCCCGCCAGAATCCTTCACATGGGCTCTCGCAGACTGTTTAGCAGCGAAATAAATAGCTGCTAAAACACCTCCTATAAACTGAACTCCCACCCAGTATGTAAAAACAATCCAAGCCAGATACCCAAACACCTTCTCCTCATAAACTCTGTCTGGAGCCTCTCCTCTTATTGTTAGCTCTTCCAATTTCCATGTATTTTCCTTTCCCTTGTAGCCTGCAGGGGCCTCGCTCTGGAACAGAGCACCCAACCCATTTTTCCATTTATTGTTCTTGTGACGAAGTCTGATAGATGTCAACACATCTCCATCTGATCTGTAGGGCCTGTACAGAGTCAGCTTGGTTTTCTCGAGGACACAATCACCAAACTCCTCTGTTTTATCACTCTGTTGTCGAACTTCCTCTGTAAACGTCCGTGGATGAATCTTCTGAGACCGAAATGACCCGCCATCAAATGAAATGGGTACTCCTTCCTTCTCTTGTATAACATCTCCACTCACAACCCCAACAACAGGGTTATGCAAATCCAATACATGAGATTTATTATGCTCACCAATATAAGAAGCTCTATAATCTTCCTTGTCTGGACAGCTTCTTCTTCTACTCGAGGCCGATCTTAATATCAGCTCCAAAAGAGTAGTAAACACCTTGGCTCCAATGAGGCAGAGGAGCATAAGCACAAACAGTTGGAATGTAGACAGACTGGACATGGAAACACTTGCTAGACCAGACCCGGTCACTGCAGAAAATGAATTGAACATAGCATCTATCAATTTTACATGGTCTGAAGTCTTGTTCGGGACACATAACAATACAATCCCCCATAACACACCCATTCCAACTATGTAAACCATTAGCAGGCAATACTCTACAGAAATCCATGCAACTGCCCATTTTGGGAGCCTGGATTCTAACTTTTTTGCTTTTCCAACTATATAATCATACAGAGAAAGCCAAAAACCAAGCTTGGCACCCATCTCCTTCTACACGTCAAGAGAGCCTCTCTGATCGTTGTTATATAGAAGGTTGTACCAGTTTCGCCGGGGTTGACATGAACCTCCATTGTAGCTTCCTTATTGGGCAGTTAAGCATATAAATATTTATATTGCAAATGGTCTACAGCACAACTGTTGAAAGGCTTCCTGTGCATAAGCATTCAGTTAAAATACATTCCAAATAGTTTGTTGACTTGTGCTAAAAAGTACAAAAAAATGTCAGTACATCTGCTACCTTCGATGCTTATATATCCATTTAAGGATAACGTCCTATATACATGGTATATATAATTTTATATGCATTGTATAGAGCTCTATATACACATCAAGGGCCATTCAATCGACTTTCAACGCTCTCTTATTTGGGTGATTAGTTTAATATTCTCCATGTGGTTTATCCTTACTTGGTGTGCCATTGACCAAAGGCGATCTCATGCCATCATGTATAAAAACTTAGATTATATACAAACATAAAGAAAGAAAAGTGTATACTTTACATTCTTTTTTATTATTTTGTTTATTCTAGTTTATCACGGAATATTTGATTAAGATTATTTTAACATAGATGTTAAGAATAGCAGTTTTATTTGATTTTAATTATTATAACATAGATGTTAAGAAGGATTAGTATAAAGAGAACAAATTTTTAATAGTATAAGTAAAGTGATATTTGATTTTACTTGTTGTAAAATAAACATTAATGGGCCCTTAGTCTATTGGTAAAGTTGAAAGGTTCTAAATGAGTTCACCAAGGATCAAGTCTTGCTGAGTACAAAGGTATGATATTGCTATCAGGATCCAACCGTGTAGTTTTTGAGTCAAACTCATTGACCCATGATTCATGAGTAGTGGTTCACAAGAACCCATCTCTCATGATAATGAATGGTCCACTTAGCACTCATTGCATCTAGGTGATGCTCACAGAGGTGAAGCATTGGTCCGTCCCGGAGAGGTCACCCATCCCAGTACTGCTCCAGCTCAAGCGCGCTTAACCACGGAGTTTCCCCCACGGTTAAGCCCACTTAGCTTGCTACCCCATTTGCAAAACCTTTAGCAAGTGTTGTGCTTTATGAACCATTCATTATAGAGCCCCTTTAGCTCATTAATTGATAAGTAGGAGGTTTCTTCCACAACCTGTCAAATTATGATATTGCTATCAGGATTCAACCGTGTAGTTTTTGAGTCAAACTCATTGACCCATGATTCATGAGTAGTGGTTCACAAGAACCCATCTCTCATGATAATGAATGGTCCACTTAGCACTCATTGCATCTAGGTGATCCTCACAGAGGTGAAGCATTGGTCTGTCCCGGGAGGTCACCCATCCTAGTACTGCTCCAGCTCAAGCGCGCTTAACCACGGAGTTTCCCCAAGGTTAAGCCCACTTAGCTTGCTACCCCATTTACAAAACCTTCATATGAACCCCATCTCTCATGATAATGAATGGTCCACTTAGCACTCATTGCATCTAGGTGATGCTCACAGAGGTGAAGCATTGGTCCGTCCCGGGAGGTCACCCATCCCAGTACTACTCCAGCTCAAGCGCGCTTAACCACGGAGTTTCCCCCAAGGTTAAGCCCACTTAGCTTGCTACCCCATTTGCAAAACCTTTAGCAAGTGTTGTGCCTTATGAACCATTCATTATAGAGCCCCCTTTAGCTCATCAATTGATAAGTAGGAGGTTTCATCCACAACGTGTCAAATTATGATATTGCTATTAGGATTCAACCGTGTAGTTTTCGAGTCAAAATCATTGACCCATGATTCATGAGTAGTGGTTCACAAGAACCCATCTCTCATGATAATGAATGGTCCACTTAGCACTCATTGCATCTAGGTGATGCTCACAGAGGTGAAGCATTGGTCCGTCCTGAGAAGTCACCCATCCCAGTACTACTCCAGCTCAAGCGTGCTTAACCACAGAGTTTCACCCAAGGTTAAGCCCACTTAGCTTGCTACCCCATTTGCAAAACCTTCAGCAAGTGTTGTGCCCACGAAGTACAAAGGTCCCCACACCGAAAAAGGATGAGACTGGGATCGTGCCTCATACAAGAGATCCAATATTTAAGAATATAAGATACTAGTTTATTTTTACTTATTATAACATAAGCATTAAGAAGCACTAGTACAAGGAGATCAATTTTTTCAAGAGGATAAAATATTTGATTCCATTTGTTGCAACATAGGCTTTAACAAACACTAGTACAAGGAAATCAAATATTTTAAGAATATAAGGTAATATTTAATTTTAATTGTTATGACATAGACTTTAAGAAGCATTAGTGCAAGGAGATCAAATCTTTAATGATATAATATTAATATGTTAGAAGAGTGGTAAATATAGAGTAGACATAAGAGCAATGAGAAGTAATTCTTGCCATTCTTTTTGTAAGAGTTTCTGTAGAGAATTAAGATGAATAGTTGAGAAAGATACGTAAGAGAATATAATAATTTATAAAAGGGATACAAATTTATAAATAAGGTGATAGTGAGGATATTACATTAGAATTGTCTAAAATGACTCAAATAACTCTTGTTTGAGGTAGTGTGCATGTACTCTACACACTTGAGAATGCACTTGAAGTGTTTGGGAATGAATTTACACTTATACTAGTTGGTCTTGAGCCTCTTTAATGTGCATTCATAACATTTTTAATTTCTTCATTGAAAGCTTATTAGAAATTTTTTTGGTCAAAATATATTATTGGCAGTGTTAGAGTAAAAGGATAATTTCCAAATTAATTATTTAATTATTAGGCCCCTTTTTACACTAGCATACATAAGCTTGCTCAAAAAAATTATTGAGGTTTTTTTGGGTGTTTCAAAAAAATTCTAATTTTTTTTCGTACAAATGTATGATCACCTTGATTTCCATGCCATCATTTTATGAGCTCATCTTGATTTTTGAGTTGTCTCAATTTTATGTCATTTCAATTTATGTGTCATCATGATTGTTGTGCTACCTTAGTTTTTTTTCCCATAAGGTACAACTAAATATTTTATTGATCTTTAATCTTTAAATTTTATTTTTTCAAACTTCGAGGAATATCCCCCATGATCCTAGCCATTGGTCACATGGGTGAATAGGACCCTAATTTTAACTTGCGAGCCCTTAGAATCTTAACCTTCGGTCACACGGGCAAATGAGTGCTTATATAGGACTTATTTTGTGTTTTGAGGCCTAAAAGAATAGTTTCAAAAAATCACTAAGAGTTTTGCATATAGTGTCAAAATTTTGTAAACGAGGTATCATACAAAATTTAGTTTTGAGAAATTTCCATTAGTGCTAGTAATTTTTTTATATTTTTCTATTAGAGATGTATTGCCTATTGAAGTCAAATCTACCTATTTTCACTTCCAAACTCATCAATTCTGGCTAAGATATCTATTTTTTACAATTCTTGTGGTGTTAGAAAGCTAGTTTAGTGCTCTACAAAGTTCACATATAGGAATTTTTAGTATTTTTACTAGATAGATAGAGATTAAGTTTGAAGATTTTTTATTTCTTACTTTTCAATAGTCAATTTTATAAAAGGGTTGGTTTTTATTATTGTGGGGGGAATATTTTCATCCTACACTACCTATAAACATTTGAAAACACTCAAAACTAGCATATAATTACTTTATAAAAATTAAAACTAAACATACAAATAGCATAACCCTCTTCTATTGAGCACCTTACACCACATAATTATCACACTTAGAAGCCTCAAATGACCAAATTACTCATGTCCAAGGGACTATTTCTACATTGGATAATAGTGCACCTATCACTCAACAATATGAGATATTTTCCTATATAAACAAGATGGATGAAGCCATGGGTCTTATTGCACTTCATGTTTTAAACATATTGTATCACATGGAGTCTTGCAAGACTCTTAAGAAGATCTATGATAACTGTAAGAATTTATTTGGTTATATTCAATGAGTTGTGGGGATTACATATTGAGGTAGAGTTGACTATACTAGCACCTAATTCATTTCCCTCCATTGAGGACTTTCTGGTAAAATTTAAGTCACTAAGATCAATTTTATAGGGTTGTGGAAAGGATAAAGATGACAAGGATTTTTTTTTTTGATCATGTCCAAAATTTGAGGATCCCTCTAGGTGTCCTCTTCTACTTTCTATTCCACTATGAATACATTGGGAGATATATTCATCTTTTCTTCTTTTGTGGTCTTTAATGATCACTCAACGTGGAAACATGCTAAGTTGACATAGTTGGAGTCACCTAGAGTTGATGCTAATTTCTATGTACAATTGGTGGGTAGTCTCTTGTATTTGACATACACACATCATATCACCTTTACTATTGGGCTCGTCTCACATTTTATGAGAATCATTGGAAGGTATCTTAGTGTATTTTGAGGTATATTAGGGGAGCTAAACACTTTGGAATTTAGTACAAACTAGGAGCTTAAAAGATAATAGACTTCACCAAGTCATATTAAGAAGGTGATGTTGAGTTACATAAGTCAACTTTTGGGTTTTTAGTTTTCCTTAGTTTTGATCTAATTGCTTGGTATTGCAAGAAGAAAATTTCTATTGCATTATCATCCAATGATGTTAAGTAACAAGGTTCAATTCTTGCTAGCTATGAATTTTGTGGCTTTAAAAAATTATGAAACAATTTGTTCTACCACTTGATAGTTCTACATTTCTTTGGTGTGATAACCAAAGTGTCATTCACATTATACACCACCCAGCTGAGCATTAGAGGATGAGACACATTAGATATACATGAATTTTATCTGAGATCTCATCAATGATGGTCATCTCTCCTTAGAGTATTTTCCTATTAAGGGGTATGACTTTTTTTCAACAAGCATTCTAATTTCCAAAAGGGTGATTAAGTTATCTTTAAACAATATATGAATTACACTTGAGTAAGAATCAAATAAGTTTGTAAAGACCTAATTACGTTGTGACCCAAGTGTATTGTTTTCATTTGTTTGAGATATAGTTACCACATTAGTTATTGCTTTATTTATTTTCAACCCTCCAAAGGAAGACACATCTCCAAATCCATCAAGACATGAGGATGAGGTAGAAGCCCCATATTGAGCCAATGTATGTTGATCGTCTTGCAATGTAATACATAGATGAGAAAAGGAAGGGCATTTCATTAAGAAGACTAGTTACCTTAATTTTGGCTGGAGACTTCCCATGAACATCCTCTAGATGTCATGGTTAGGCAGTGCATAAGGAATTTGTGAGGAGATAGATTGGTAGTGAGAAATAAAATCAATTAACTTCTAATTACTTTGTTTCTTGTAATGGACAAGGTCGGTGATAGAAATATTGGAGCCAATGTTTTCCTAGAACTATTGTAAGAATCGATTCATGTAAGTTGATCAAAAGAAAAGATGGAATTATCAAGTAGTGAGAATAACTACTCCAATGCGGTCTCCTTAAGGGATTGCAGGAATAATTTTGCTAGCAAATGATCCTGATGTAAAAAATCACTACATAAAGCGTTAAAGGAATTGGCATGTGTCTGTGGGTCTCCATTACCATTGTACTTATCAAATTTTGGTATCTCAATCCCTTGGGGCATGGGAACATTCAAGATGTTCAAAGTGAGAGAGCTCCGACAATAGTAAAGAGTAAGGGTGGATTGTGTGGTAGTGTTAGTAAGGTTGGCAAGTTGAGATTGCGTCTAACCCATATTTTGTAAGACAGTTTTTAAGATGGGATTAGATGGTGGGGAGGTAGATTAGTTATCCTAGAAACTTGCATTGTAGGAGTTTGAAGTGCAGAACTAGGTGGAAGGACATGGTACTGCAAAGGATTTTGAGATACATTAACCTTAGGAGTAACGAGAAGCACATACACAATATTTATGTTGTTAGTAGAAGACATACCTGGGGTAATGTGGGGTTGGCATCTGGGTGCTAGCAAGAAGTTGAGTCCACTTTTTGGTCATTTAGTGGAAGTGTTTTCCCCAATTTTCAAAATTTGACACATTTGACCTTAAAATTTGAAGCACTTCGAGATGGAATCTTGGAAAGGGTCAATTATCATAAAATGTAGTACTCGAAGTCTAGTTTCCAAATATGTAATTTATTTCAATACCCAGATGATATAAATTGATTTTCAATAGGCGTTTCTATAAACCATTGTTTAAAAGTTATTTTTTTACCATACCATGCACGTGTGCGCCATCCATATTTTGACCTAAATAATCATATTTTTCTAAATCATTTTGGGAAAATATTTGTAACTCACTATAGCACGTTGTTGGAACTCTAAAATTTTGACAAAGTTATTAAACCTTCATGACTATTAATCTCCCAAAAAGGTTCATAATATATAGACATAATAACCCTCACATAGCATTTTTTTACCCAAAACCGGTTTTAATTTTGTCATAAAACCCCATAAATTTCATCTAGCATTGAAACATTGACATATAAAATATCAGCATAAGTTGATGCAGGTTTCATCGATGATAATATACATATCTTGAATATATCGGCGAGACATCGGACAGGTCACACCGATAAAGTTGTACACTAGGAGAATGCGGGTTTGTATTACTTATCGGCAAGACAAAAGGTATCGGTGTGATGGTGTAAGGTCATATTGAGCTAAGTTACCTTGGGCCGATTGGAGAAAAGTGAGGCCCATCGGGGACACTTCGGTCATCGGAGAGAAATTTCAAAACACTGCCAGGAGTGCTATTGGTCTTACCGATAAAGCAAAAGGAGAACTCACTCGGTGAGACAAATGATGCCGGGAAGAGTTCAGAAGGTCTTACCGACCCCTCGGGTTACACCGACGAAAACTAAGCTTACGAAGATAAAGGATGTAGGGAAGAAAATGCGCGTTGTCTTCCCGAAAAGGAGGCATATCGGAGAGACATGTCATCACGGGGAGATCTAAGAGACATTACAGCGAATATTATTTTGTCGGCAGAACAAATTGCTTGGTCTCGACGACATTAATAAGTAAAGAAAACATCTCGATGAGACGAAGTAATCTCAGAGTAAGGTGAAGAACCGTTGGCCCGATTCATTAAGTCTGAGCGATAGTTGTTTCGGTGAAAATCATGGCGATATAAAGAGCAAAAGGAAAGAAACTATCAGAGAGACTTGAGAAGTTGGGGAAACTACAAGACGTCTTAGCGGATGGGTGAACATTGAACAAGCGGATCGGCTAGAGATTTGAAATGTCTTACCGATATCAACCCTGATGTGACAGCGAGAATTTCAAAAAAACTTGCACCATTCATGTCTCAGTAAATACATTAATGGTGCCATGAAGCATAGGAGATTTTGCATATTAGGGTATGATAAATTGAAATCATTGGCTCGCATAACTCAAAGCGAAAAAGAGCAAGGGAACCAACAGAGCAATTAAAGCATTCACCTGGCTTGAGTCTGCAAAAAAAGTTACAGTAAGTTTCTCTTCCTTTCAGAATTCGTAAAAATTTGAATTATGGAAGGCACTGGTTCAGGAAAACTAAAGGGAAGAAAACTCGGGGAGGGTAGCCAATCAAAAGCAAAGAAGCAAAAGATTGAATTGCAACTAGAAGGTATTGAAAGGAAGCTGAATCAGGACCTCATAGACTAGTTATTTGGTTCTGGACCTAGAGCTAGGTGTTCTGCACAGCTCAAAGCGGAAGTTGACAAATTGGACGATAAATGAAAATTTATAGGGGATGTTTGGACTCCGATTAGGGGTTATGAGTTATTCATTTTCCACTATCACAGGAGAAATCATTTTGAGCCGGTATGCAATCCATGGAGGCTTAATTTAGGGAAGTTGGTGTGCCCAAACTTTTTTATTGATGTTGAACTGGTAAAGATGCTAGCTGGAAACTATGACCCGAAAAGCAAATCTATATGTGATTCGTCAGGGAAGTCGTTGATTCATGTATCTGAGAACGCAATTGCTGAGGTTTTCAAGATGGAGGGAATATGCAATGAGAAACTAGTAAGCGAGGAGCTCAACAGTTAATTCAGAAGGATGGACACCATTTATAAAGGGTGGAGGTTGCCTCTACACAAAATTAGGTGTCATGGCAAGCCTATTCCAATGGAAGATAGTGAGGGGCCACCCTTTCATGTCGATCTTTTCGAACCTTACCTCAAATACACTTACTACTCGGTGGGACAGGTATTAGGGATGGAGGTACCTGAGCATATGGAGGTTGTGCCCATGGTAATTGTTGCAGACACTCGGTACCACAATTCTAGATCATTTTACTATGTTGCACATATTTTTAAGGAGCTGGATGCAAGTTTGATGGTGATAAAGAGTGGCACTTTTGTTCTCCATCTCAGAAATTACTCACTACTGATGCATTTAGTGTTGTACTTTTGAAAAGAATTGGGTTTATGGCCCCAAGAGCTGAGGATTTCACAATATGACAAGGAAGGCAAGCCATTTCTTGTTCAATTATGGACTGCTATTTGGGATAGCAGGTTTGCCAATTCAAATTTCCTGCATTTTGAAGAATTCTTTGTGAAACCCTTGTATAGATTTTTCAACCATCCTTGTGAGTTTTCTTTATTTGAAGAAGTGAAAATGTTTCTTAGGCCTAGAGGTTACAATGGACCAATTAACCATAACTGGGGGGATTGGTATTGTTTAGAGAATGACACAATGATTAGGGTTTATGGCTTTGAGGATGCACCTTTCATTCTGCCTAGAACTATCCCGGATAGAATTGCATACCTAGAAATTGTTAGGAAAATGGATTACTCCAGTGTTATGAACTTAAGTTCATATGGGAAACAAGCCTTTATGCCCAACACATTATGTTTTAGTGATTTCACTGTATTAGCCAAGGAAGGTTATGATTTGATTTTGGATAAATTGTTGCACTATAACATGAGAAGAGCACCAGTGAGAAAGAACTTTGATTCGGAAGGGTATATCCACTCTGCCAAACAAAAAATAAATTTCGGAGGGTACCATCATGTGCCCTATAAATCTGATGACATAATCAGAAACCTAGAGGTAGACGAAGCTGAAATTGTGATTGAAAAACATAATCAGGAGTTGATGGATGTTGAATTGCTATCCTCCATTAAAGGGATATCAAAAGCAGACATGCCACAAAGCTCATCTGGGAAAGTTTCAAGAATGAAGACTCAAGACTATACCTATGTTGCCAGAGAAATTGATGTTGAGGAAACCATGGATGTAGATACAAGGCATGAAGACTATAGGTCTTTCATATCAGATGATGTATTTATAAAGACCTCGAAGTTTAAGATATTTTTATATTAGAAAAGAGGAAAAGAGATAAGGGGACAGGTTGACAATGTTACTCCAGGAAATGAGGATCAACTGTTGAGAAGCTTAAAAGATGAAGTAGAGAAAGAGATGATTAACATGACCCTTGAAGAGGCAAGGGAGCTGCTAGAAAATGCAGGTGTTATGATTTTTCCAGGTTTGGATATGAACTCTGCATCAGGTTTTGATAGTTTCTTAAAAGATAGCAATGCCACCCACAAGCTAAGTATAGAAAAGGCGACAAAGGTATACAAAGGATCAAGATACAACCCTGATGATGAGACATTGATGATTTAGGCCTTGTATCCTCCTCACAAAAAATCAATTTTTATTGATATTGAAAAGGCATTTGGACATGTCATGACCCTAAAGGTTGGGGAGGTTGACCCTGTAGCAACTACTAATATTGGGATAAATATATCCAAGTTAAATAAAGCTCAAATCCAAGCATTGATAAGGGAAAGGGAGATTTATAAAATTGGTAATGAGAGGATGTTGAGAGAAAATTAGAATAGGATAAACTACTGTAAGCATTATATTTTCCGAAATGATGACATCCGAGGAGGCTATGTTGCATGTATGAATTTCAAGGAAGATAATGGAAAACTGTTAATTTGGTGATTTCATCCTCGCATCAATTGTTTGTTGGATTCTTGTGATTATCATATTGTCTCCAGTCTGATGTTTCTTGATTGTTTAAATTGAAGTATCAAGTATATATTCGATTTATCAGTACACATTTTTTGTTTTTGTGTGATTTGGTTCATTGGATTCTTTAAAGAAGAATTAAAATTCCTCTAAATCAATTACAGTAATCTGGAATGTTATTTGGATCAATAAGAAGAACTAGATAGTTAAATTTGATAGTTTGCCTCAAGTAGGGTTTATCAAATTACATTCTTGCATGTTTATACCAGTTGTAAACTCATAGTTATATGCCAAACAATTAGAGGACCTACTAGGTTGAAACCATTCACTACAGGCTTTCATTTGATCCCGTTCTACCCAACAAGGCACTAGTCTCCCTTATTTACATTACATTAGTTTTATTCATTTCATTTGACATCTCTTAATTGAACATATTAATTCATACCTTGATATTGCATATACAATTTATACCAAAGTAGGATCATATCTTTTCCACTATTAGATTGCCATTTATGGATAGTTAGATCAAGTAGGAAACATAAATTCAAAATTTGTGTTGCTCATATAGGTGCACTCGCTTGGGTTTAGCAGAGCCTTAAGAGTAGAGGGTTCAACCATATTGGTTGGCCTTGTCAGTTGACCAAAAACGTAGTGAGAGTGTGGCAACCTCTTGTGGTACATTCAACCATCGTTTTTGAGACCCAACAAATTGGCGACTCTGCTGGGGAAGAAACTAGAGAGTTTTCTGGTAGTAGACAACATTTCCATATAAAGTCACTAGAGAAAACCATAATTGAAAGTTTGAAAGAAATCGACTCTGTTGGGTTAATGAATTGGACACAACAACAAAAAACAAAGCATCAATGTTGTTGCTGGAAACACACAATTCATATGATACACTTGCAAATGAAGAGAGCCCATCTAAAGAGCTCCATACTCCTGAAGGGAGGAGAAATCCTTCCCAGCAAATAGACCTTGGGAAAGATGATGAGCACATGGCTGAAATCGAAGCTAGAAAAAGGAGAGAATATGAAGATGAACAAGGAGCAACACTCTATGAGGGAGGTCTTGAGTATGAGACATTCGAAGAAAACCATGAATTTATGGCACGAGATGAAGAAGATACACAGTGGGAACAAATGAGGAAAAATGCAGAAAGATTGAGGGTTGAGTATGAGAAACAACTTCAAGCAATGGACGAATTGAGAAAGATGAAGTTACACAAGGCTAAGAAAAAAACATCAGTAACTGAATGACCCAAATATACACCCCCCCATAAAATAAATAATATGAAGCCACCAAGTTCCCCTCAAGCCCACCAAAATCAGCCTAGAAATAAAAATAGGAACACTAATGCTCCACCACAACACCGAAATATTCAACCACCCCCTCATCAACAATATGCACCCCCACAAGGCCCACAAGGCCCGTAATATATGGCAAACAACAACCCACTCTACCAACACTAGAATTTTCAAAATCCCCCCCCCCCTACAATGCACAACTATGATTAGAAAATTTGATCTTGTTGGGTTTCAAATCTATCCCTACCCCCTGGATAATAATTGAGGAACTTAGTCCCTAAATTCACAGGGAGTAATGTAGTTACAACAGAGGAACATCTGAGAAATTTTAAGGTAGTCATTTAGGACTTAGACATGCAGTATGAGGATGTACAGATGAGACTATTCATGATGTCATTGATTGAGGATGCTAGGGACTGGTTCAATAGTCTACCAACAACATCCATTTATTCCATTCAAGTATTTCATGACCAGTTTCTTCAACAATATGGAAATCAGTGTGCATCAAATTTTGCATTACATGAGTTAGTGATAATTCAAAAACATCAGAATGAGTCAACCTTTGATTTTAACCATAGGTTTGTTAAATTACACAATAAAATACCTCAGGCATCCAAATTGGCTGACCATGTTGCCTTGAGTATTTATTTGAAGGCCTGTGACCCCAAGATAGGATATGAATAAAGAACTAGAGATCCTAGGAATCTGGCTGAGGCCCAAAAGATAGCCTTAACTATTGAGAATAACTGAAAAGTTGCAGGGATGTTTTCTAAGAGGGAAAACCCTAGAGTTCCCCAATATGTTCCCCCAAATAGATAATAAAACAAATATAGGAATGAGAGATCAAGGTTGAATGACATGCCTTATAATACCAATTGGAAGGATGGGAAGCCAGTAGGTGATAGGCCAAGGAATAAGGACACACCAGATCCACTAAAAAGAAAGGGAGCTTATATGGTAGATAAGAGTCCATGGTGTTCAGTCTGTTATGCACCACATTCCCCGGAACATTGTGTAACAGCTCAGTCAATACCGGAGGAAGATACACATGAATATGATGGTGGTGAAGACCAAAATGTCTACCTAACTTCCCACACTCTTAACCCTTTGGAGCAATAGTATGCATCTTCAGAGGAGGAGGGATATGAATACAATGTTGATCACCAAAAATACAACATTCACATGGCAAAGCAGCATGTTTTTTCTGACCATGAAGCAAGTGATAATGATAAAAATCCCCTTGTTGCATCAAGTCAGACTAATAGATGCAATATAAGAAGACCAAGTGAAGAGGAGATTAAAATATTGACAATTGCAGCAGTGGAAGAAGCCAGAAGCAAATATCGTTTGAGAAACAAAATAGTGAATAAAGATGAGGGTGTCCCAAGGGGGATATTTATAAAAAACAAAAAGGCATCAGGTGAGACATCAAAAGGGACTGATGATAAACGACCAAATAAAAGAGAATAGAAAGAACCCCCTAAGGAGGAAAGTGAGAAACCTCCTATTGAAAAGAAAAATCCAGATCAAACATCGAAAAGGGAAAAGGAAGAAAACAAAAGAGAATGCACTGAACCTAAAAGGGCAATCAGAGGTGAAGGTACATCCTTTGATTTTATACAAGCTCTATCTCAATTGAAAATTTTTGTGCCATTAATTGAAATGATGAAAATAAAAGAATATAGGGAAATTACCATACAACTAATTTCTAATGGAAATCAAAATATAAGCCCTGGGAACAAAGAGGTCTTAGAGATAAATAATAAAAGGAAGTACGTAAAAATAGTAGAAGCCTACCTAATGAACACACCACAAATTGACCCATTTTTTACCACTTTACTCATAAGCAAAAAACTAGCAAGAAATTGCATGATAGACTCGAGTGCTTCTATGAATATCATGCCGGTAGGGGTAATGAAGCAGCTTGGTTTATGGATAGATGTGGAGGGAGGTAAATTCTATGCCATGGATAGCAGGCTTGTCCCGGTTGTGGGAATCATGAAAATTTGGAAGTCAGGTTGGCAACTTACCCACAAGCTTCTTACACTATTGACATAACTGTAATTGACACACTACCCTAGTTTGGGATGCTTCTATCAAGATAGTGGACTGTTGCAGTAGGAGGCAATGTACAGTTTGACTTGTCATATGCCACCATACTAGTGAATGGAGAAGAGGTAAAATTGTATAGAGAACCAAGAGTGAATCAAATTGTTGAATATGCTCCTCAAGAGCCACTAAATTGTTTCTGTGATGTTGATTTGGGAAGCTTTAGAGTGAAACTATCTCAACCTGAGTTGGAAAGCAAAGATCCAATTGATCAAAATATTTTTAAAAATCAACAGGGAATATGGAAAATGTATTTCAATGGAGCTTGTAGCCAAGAGGGTAATGGAGCTAGTATAGTTTTTATATCTCCTGATGGTTCAACTTATAAATATTCATTTTTGTTAGCATTTTAATGTACAAACAATGTAGTGGAATATGAAGCTTTGCTGACTGGTCTAAATTTAGCTGTTAAACACAAGATCAAAATCTTAACAGTTTTTGGAGATTCAAAACTAGTTGTATCCCAGATCAAATCAAAATATGTAGCAAAAAATAAAAGACTGAAACAATAAAGAAATGCAGTATGGGATACAATTGAACTATTTGATGCTTTTTCCATTGATTGGGTGGATAGATCAAAGAATATAATGGCATATTGCTTGGAAAATGTAGCATTAAAACAAGATGATATCACATTAGTAGGAGTTTCCCAACTAAAATTCAAAACAAGACTTGCAGTACCTGACAATGTATATAGTTGGCAAGTTTTCAATGATGACATTGACCTTTTGAAATTCCTTCAGTGTATAGACCACTATGAGGCTCAAGAAATTGATTTCAATGCCTTTGTGGAAGAAATAAATGGAGAAGAGATAGTGTTTGGAAAGAAGGTCTTGCAACTCAAAACTAATAAACTTCCCAAGGGGTTGGTAGCTTTGGAAAGAGTGTACGATGGAAGTGATCGATCCCTTATGAAACAAACACCAGTCAAAAGGGAAGATATTGAAGAATTAAACCTGGGGACCGAACTATCACCAAGGAAGGTATATATTGGAAAAAAGATAAGCCCTACTATTCGAAGAATGTAGATTTCATTGTTAAGAAAATATAAACATGTGTTCACATGGTCTTATGAAGACCTCAAGGCATATAGCGATGATTTATTTCAGCATGAAATTCCATTGAAAGTAGATGCAAGGCCATTTAGACAGAAACAAAGGCCCATTAACCCCACTTTGGAACCAAAAATGCAGGAAGAATTGACCAAGCTTAAAGATGGAGGTATTATCAAACTTGTGAGACACTCAACATGGGTATCAAACCTTTTTCCTGTTAGAAAGAAAAATGGAGATATAAGACTGTGTGTAGATTTCAGAAATTTAAATGTAGCATCTCTTAAAGATAACTACTTGCTACCTAAGATGGAAGCCATATTGCATAAGGTAACTGGATGTGAGTTATTGTCTATGATGGATGGTTTTTCTAGTTATAACTAGGTTAAGGTCAAGGAATGTGAGCAATATAAAATACCTTTCACAACCCCATGGGGAACATATGTATATGTGAGAATGCCTTTTGGTCTCACCAATGCAGGAGAAACCTTTCATAGGGCTATAGACTTAGCATTTTCTGATCTGATCAATGCTATAATGGTGGTGTATCAAGATGACCTCATGACTTACTCAAAAAAGGCTGAAGATCATATAGGGCACCTTGAAAAAATATTCATTAAAGTTTTAGAATATGGCATTAGTTTGAACCCTAAGAAATGTCATTTTGCTGTTACAGAGGGCAAGCTCTTAGGAAACATTGTATAAAAAGAGGGAGTTAGGATAGATCCTAAGAGAGTTGAGGCTATAGATAAAGTTCCTATCCCTAAAAATGTGAAAGCCATCCAGTCATTTTTTGGACAGATTAATTTTGTTAGGAGGTTTGTATCTAAATTTGCTAAGATTGTCAAACCCATATCAAAAATTTTAAAGAAAGGGCAAAAGATTGAATGTACCCTAGAAGCATTAGAAGCCTTTGTATCCATTAGAAGAGCCATTAAGGAAGTCCCTATCCTCAAATCTCCTGATTCCACAAAACCTTTTCAGATATTTTCATTTGCCTCCTTGCATACAATAGTTGTTGTCATGTTACTGAAAAATGAGGATGGTCATGAGCAACCTGTGTGTTTCTTTAGTAAATATTTACAGGGATCAGAATTGAAGTATGACATAATGGAAAAACAAGCCTTTGCATTGGTAAAGGCCACAAAAGCTTTCAGGCCGTATCTTGTTGGAGCCAAAGTAGTTGCATATGTCCCTCACGCAACAGTCAAAGACATCTTGACACAATCAAAAGTGACAGGGAAAAGGTGCAAATGGATTAACAAAATCCAAGAATTTGATATGGAAATAAAGATTACTAAATTGGTAAGAGGCCAAGGATTGGCTAAATTGATGGCAGAAACAAACATTGAGGCAAATCAAATCTGCAATGTACAAGGAGAAGGAAATACAATTGCAAGTATTGAACATACACCCTGGTACACAGACTTTATGCATTACCTTAGGAATACAAAATACCCAGAAGGACTCAGTGATAACCATAAAAGAACTTTAAAACTTCAGGCTTCTAAATATGTATTTATAGAAGGAGATCTATTATGGAAAAACAGAGATGGAATGCTGCTGTTATGTTTGGATGAACCATAGGCTAATCATGTTCTGAAAGAAATGCATGAAGGAGTCTATGGAAGACATTATTCAACAAGGACAACTGCACATAAAATCCTCAAGGCGGGTTATTACTGGCCAAAAGTTTTCAATGATTCATTTTCATATGTCAGGAAGTGCGAGGTATGCCAAAATTTCTCAGGGAAAATGAAGTATGAGGGAGCTCTACCACTCAGACCTATGCAGGTTGAAGCCCCTTTTCAACAATGGGGAATTAATTTCATTGGAGAAATACAAGAGAATTCAAGTGGAGGACATAGGTGGATACTAGTGGCCACTGATTACTTCACCAAATGGGTGGAGGCAATTCCAACCAAGCAAGGAACAAGTAAAGTTGTGATCAACTTTCTAATGGATAACATTATTACTAGATTTGGTACACCATTGAGAGTGATTACAGATAATGACATGTGTTTTAGGTCTGATGAGTTCAAAGAGTTTTGCAAGACATATGGTATCAATGTTTCTTATTCTACCCCATATCATCCACAAACTAATGGTCAAGCAGAATCTAGCAACAAGAGTCTTTTAAAAATCATAAAAAGGATGCTCGGTAAGAACAAAAAATCTTGGGATTCAAAGTTAAGGTTGGTTGTATGGGCGGATAGAATTACCATCAAAAAGGCAATTGGGAAATCCCCATATGAAGTAGTCTATGGAACGCAAGCTAGGATGCCTTTGCAAAATTTATCGCCAGTGTACAAATTTATCCTTCAAAATGATATAGATGTTCTTAAACCAATGGAGGAGAGAATGGAGCAAATTGCAAAACTTGATGAAATAAGGAGAATAGTTCAAAACCAGAACATGAAACTGCAAGCACAAATGAAATATTTGTTTGACAAAAAAACAAGAAGTAGAAAATTTGAAAAGGATGATCTAGTGCTGATGTGGAATGCTAGATGCCAAGAGAAGGGAAAACATGGAAAATTTGAGGCACTGTGGTTAGGACCTTTTTTTATTATTGGAAAGCAAGGAGAGGATTCATATTATTTACAAAATATGAGTGGTGAAGAGCAGGAGTTGCCTGTACATGGGAAATTTCTAAAGAATTTTTTCTCTTAAAAGTCACAAAAGATCAAAGCTTGCCAGTGCATGGACAACTTTTGAAGAAAAAATTCTCATAAAAAATTTCCATGCACAGTAGTATAGGAAGTAAAGGATACACGAAATTGCTAGTACATGGACAATCCTAGAAATCCTTATTTGATATTTTTCCATGTATAGTATTTTAGGATCATTTTTTCCATCTCCACTTGCTCTCATCCATAATGTTTGGTCTAATCTCCCAGAGATCTTGATCCTTGCAATGATCTCACAATCATTCATCCCCAGACGGAGCCACTGTTGGAACTGTAAAATTTTGACAAATTTATTAAACCTTCATGACTATTAATCTCTCAAAAAGGTTCATAATATAGACATAATAACCCTCACATAGCATTTTTTACTCAAAACCGGTTTTAATTTTGTCATAAAACCCCATAAATTTCATCTAGCATTGAAACATTGACATATGAAAATATCGGCATAAGTTGATGTAGGTCTTATCGATGATAATATACATATCTTCAATATATCGGCGAGACATCAGATGGGTCACACCGATAAAGTTGTACACTAGGAGAATGTGGGTTTGTATTACTTATCGGCAAGACAAAAGGTATTGGCGTGACGGTGTAAGGTCATATCGAGCTAAGTTACCTTGGGCCGATTGGAGAAAAGTGAAGCCCATCGAGGACACTTTGGTCATCAGAGAGAAATTTCAAAACACTGCCCGAAGCGCTATTGGTCTTACTGATAAAGAAAAAGGAGAACTCACTCAGTGAGATAAATGATGTCAGGGAGAGTTCAGAAGGTCTTACCGACCCCTCGGGTTACACCGACGAAAACTAAGCTTACGAAGATAAAGGATGTCGGGAAGATAATGCACGTTGTCTTCCCCAAAATGAGGCGTATCAGAGAGACATGTCATCGCGGGGATATCTAAGAGACATCACAACGAATATTATTTTGTCGACAGAACAAATTGCTTGGTCTCGACGACATTAATAAGTAAAGAAAACATCTCGGTGAGATGAACTTTTCTCGGAGTAAGGTGAAGAACCATTGGCCCAATTCATTAAGTCTGAGCGATAGTTGTTTCGGTGAAAATCATGGTGATATAAAGAGCAAAAGGAAAGAAAATATCAAAGAGACTTGTGAAGTCGGGGAAACTGCAAGACGTCTTAGCAGATGGGTGAACGTTGAACAAGTGGATCGGCCAGAGATTTGAAATGTCTTGCTGATATGAGCCTTGATGTGACAGCAATAATTTTGAAAAAGCTTGTAGCATTCATGTCTTAGTAAAGACATTAATGGCAGCATGAAGCGTAGGAGATTTTGCATATCAGGGTATGATCAATTGAAATCATTGCCTCACAGAATTTGAAGTGAAAAAGAGCAAGGGAACCAACAGAGAAATTAAAGCATTCACCTGGCTTGAGTCTACAAAAAAAGTTACAGTAAGTTTCTCTTCCTTTCAGAATTCATAAAAATTTGAATTATGGAAGGCACTGGTTCAGGAAAACTAAAGGGAAGAAAACCCGGGGAGGGTAGCCAATCAAAAGAAAAAAAGAAAAAGACTGAATTGCAACCAGAAGGTCTTGAAAGGAAGCTGAATCAGGACCTCATAGACCAGTTACCTGGTTCTAGACCTAGAGCTAGGCGTTCTGCATAGCTCAAAGTGGAAGCTAACAAATTGGATGAAAAATGCAAATTTATAGGGGATTTTTGGACTCCGATTAGGGGTTATGAGTTATTCATTTTCCAATATCATAGGAGAAATTGTTTTGAGCTGGTATGCAATCCATGGAGGCTTAATTATGGGAAATTGGTGTGCCCTAACTTTTTTATTGATGTTGAACTGGTAAAGATGCTAGTTGGACACTATGACCCGAAAAGCAAAGCTATATGTGATTCGTCAGGGAACCTGTTGATTCATGTATTTGAGAACACAATTGTTGAGGTTTTCAGGATGGAGGGAATATGCAGTGAGAAAGTAGTAAGCGAGGATCTCGAAAGTGAGATGAGAAGGATGGACACCATTTATAAAGGGTGGAGGTTGCCTCTACACAAAATTAGGTGTCATGGCAAGCCTATTCCAATGGAAGATAGTGAGGGGCCACCCTTTCATGTCGATCTTTTTGAACCTTACCTCAAATACACTTACTACTCGGTGGGACAGGTATTAGGGATGGAGGTACCTGAGCATATGGCGGTTGTGCCCATGTTAATTGCTGCAGACACTTAGTACCACAATTCCAGATCATTTGACTATGTTGCACATATCTTTAAGGAGCTGGATATAAGTTTGATGGCGATCAAGAGTGGCGCTTATGTTCTCCATCTCAGAAATTACTCACTATTGATGCATTTAGTGTTGTACTTTGGACAAGAATTGGGTTTATGGCCCCAGGAGCTGAAGATTTCACAATTTGACAAGGAAGGTAGACCATTGCCTGTTCAATTATGGACTGTTGTTTGCGACAACAGGTTTGCCAATTCAAATTTCTTGCATTTTGAAGAATTCTTTGTGGAACCCTTGTATAGATTTTTCAACCATCCTTGTGATTTTTCTTTATTTGAAGAAGTGAAAAGATTTCTTAGGCCTAGAGATTACAATGGACCAATTAACCATAACTAGAGGGATTTGTACTGTTGAGAGAATGCCACAAAGATTAGGGTTTATGGCTTTGAGGACACACCTTTCATTTTGCCTAGAACTATCCCAAATAGAATTGCATACCTAGAAATTGTTAGGCAAATGGATTACTCCAGTGTTATGAACTTAATTTCATATGGGAAACAGGCCTTTATGCCCAACACATTATGTTTTAGTGATTTCACTGTATTAGCCAAGGAAGATTATGATTTGATTTTGGATAAATTGTTGCACTATAACATGAGAAGAGCACCAGTGAGAAAGAACTTTGATCTGGAAGGGTATATCCGCTCTGCCAAACAAAAAATAAATTTCAGAGGGTACCATCATGTGACCTATAAATCTGATGACATAATCAGAAACCTGGAGTTAGAGGAAGTTGAAATTGTGATTGAAAAACATAATCAGGAGCTGATGGATGCTGAATTGCTATCCTCCATTAAAGGGATATCAAAAGCAGACAGGCCACAAAGCTCATCTAGGAAAGTTTCAAGAATGAAGACTCAAGACTATACCTATGTTTCCAGAGAAACTGATGTTGAGGAAACCATGGATGTAGATACAAGGCATGAAGACTATAGGTCTTTCATATCAGATGATGATTTTATAAAGACCTCAGAGTTTAAGACATTTTTTATGTAAGCAAAAAGGAAAAGAGATAAGGGGACAGGTTGACAATGTTACTCCAGGAAAGGAGGATCAACTATTGAGAAGATTAAAAGATGAAGTAGAGAAAGAGATGATTAACATGACCCCTTAAAAGGGAAGGGAGTGTTAGAACTAAAAATTTCCACTAGAATTTCTAGGATTATCCTTTTATTTTCCATAAAAATCCATCATTACCCTAAGGGATTTTATTTATTTATGTCTATTTTTCACTATCCCTCCATTAGAAATCATTCTTTCCATTTATTTGTGTTTAATACGTTTATCGCTTCCTTAAAAATCATATTTTACGCCCTTATTGCTTTACCGTGGCCTCCCACGAAGGGGCCTGCGGTATGGCGGTGGCGGTTAAAGAACAGACAGCAAATGTCTACCGCGCTACCGCACACGGTCTAAGCATAGACCATGGTGGCTGCGGTAGCAGTTAACAGATAGTCAAGGTAGCAGCGAAGACCTTTACCACGGTACCGTACACGGTCTAAGCATAGACCGCGGTGGCTGCGGTAGCGGTCAACAATCAATGAAGACAATCAAATGAATGAGCGGTAAACATCAATAGACAGCCAGGTGACGGTTAGCGAAGCGGCTACCATGGTACCATTGGCAGTTAAGCCAGTGACCGTGGTAGTGCGGTGAACAGTTAGTGGTTGATGGTAGAGGCTAGCGAGGGGGCAGTTGGCGGTAGCGGTTAGCAGTTACCGCTATACTGCACACAGTCAAAACACAGATCGCGGTGGCTACGATAGCAGTCAACAGTCAGGTCAACAGTCGACGAAAGGTGAAGGATGACGGTTAGTGGCTATTGTAGTACCGCGTGTAGGAAAAACATAGACCGTGGTAAGGCGGTAAGAATGGAACGTAAGAAAGTCAAATACCACGATACCGCGGGTAGGAAAGTCAAAGGCCGCGGTGGCCGCGGTAAACATGAAGATAACAGTGATCGACAGAAATAGTGAAGACCGTTGAAAAGTCAATATACCGCCACACCGTAGGGTAAAAATAGCATGACCACGGTATAGCGGTAAAGATGTTAAAAGCCATGGAAAGTGAAAATTAAAGGCCGGGAAAGGTATAAAGTAAAATTAAAGGCCCGACTATAGTTTAAATTGATTAATTTGCTGACAAGGCAATTAATTAAATATTTTAATTTTTTACTATGAAATGTAAACGACCATAACCAGAAAATGAAAGGTCATGACCTTTGATCTAAAAATACATAAATACTTGTAAAATTTGAAATAAAAAGGAGAGGGGGAAGAAAAGGGAATACTACTGTAAATATTTTCAGGAATGACATTCAAGGAGACTATGATGCATGTGTAAATCTTGAAGGATCAGATGAATAAAATTTGATGTTGTGGCACTATTCTGGTATCAGTTATTTGTTGAAATAAATTTGAATATTGTCAAGTTGTCTCCAAGGTTGATGTTTCTTTATTATTTAAATTGACATATCAAGTATATTCTTAGTTTATCAATAAACATTTGATGTATTTGTGTGATGTGATTGGTTGGGTCTTTCAAGCAAAGAGTAATTCCTTCAAATCATTCACAGTAATCTAGGAATTATCATTTGGATCATTAAGAAGAGGTTGATAATTACATCCTTGCATGTTTATACAAGTTATAGACTAAATATCATATGCCAAATAATTAGAATCCCTACCAGATAGAAACCATTCATTTAAAATCTTTCATTTGACTCCGTTCTACCCAACAAGGCACTAGTCTCCCTTATTTAGATTACATCAGTTCTTTCCATTTCATCTGACATCTCTAAATTAAACATATTAATTCATATTTTCATGCAACTCATACCAAGTTAGGATCATATTCTTTCCACTATCAAATTGCCATTTGTGGATAGTTAGATCAAGTAGGAAAAGTAAAATTCAAAATCTGTGTCACTCATATAGGTACACTTGCCTAGGTCTAGTAGAGCCTAAAGAGTAGAAGGAACAATTGCATCAATTATCCTTGTTAGTTGGCCAAAAGTGTTGTGAGAGCTTGGTAACCTCTCATGGTTTAAACCAGCGTTTTTGAGGCCCAACAAATTGGCGACTCTGTTGGGGAAACAACTAGAAGAATTGTCTGGTAGTAGATAGCCTTCCCATATAAAGTCATTTTAGAAAACCATAATTGAAATTTGAAAGAAATTGACTCTGCTAGGTAAGACAACCAAAATCTTTTCTCACTTTTAGAAAAAAGTGGGTGGCGACTCTGAATGAATAAAAGTATTGTAACTAATAAGATAAAATACAAATCAGAAAGGAATCAACCTAGAGTTCAGACTATCATGGTAGCTCACAACATGCAGGGAAGAAGATCTTTGTATAGAGGTGATGGTTCTGAGGATAAAGGGAAGTCAAATCACAAAAGAAATCAGGGCAAGAAAGTGTTCAATGACTTGGATGCAACAACTAGAGACAAAGCATCAAAATTATTTCTAGAAACACACAATTCATATGATACACTTGCAAATGAAGAAAGCTCACCTAAAGAAATTCACACTCCTAAAAGGAAGACACATCATTCCCACCAAATAGACCTTGAGAATGCTGCTAAATGCATGGCTGAATTTGAAGCTAGAAAAAGGAGAGAATTTGAACGTGAATAAGAACTTAATTGTGATGAAACGTTTGAAGGAAATCATGAGCTCATGGCACAAGATGAGGAAGATCCACAGTTGGAACAAATGGGGAAAAATGCAGAAAGGTTACTGAAAGAGTATGAGCAACAAATCCAAGCTATAAACAAAATGAAAAGGATGAAGTTACGCGAAGCTCAGATCAAAACACCAATAGCTAATGCACCCAAATATACCCCTCCCCACAATAGGAAGCCATCAAGTCCCCCACAAGCTCACCAAAATTTGCCAAGGAATTGTAATAGAAACACAAATGCTCCACCAAAACATCGAAATATTCAGCCACCTCCTTATCAGCAGCATATACCCCTACAAGGCCCAAAATATATGGTAAATAATAATCCACTTTACCAACACCAGCATTTTCAAACCCCCCCCGCCCCCCCACAATACACAACTATGATTAGACAATTTGATCTTGCCGGATTTCAGATTTATCCTTACCCCCCAGATAGCAGTTGGAGGAACTTAGTCCCTAAATTTATAGGAAGTAATGCAGTTACAGCTGAGGAACATTTGAGAAATTTCAAAATAGTCATTCAGGATTTGGATATGCAGCATGAGGATGTACACATGAGATTATTCATGATGTCATTAATTGAGGATATCGGGGATTGGTTTAATAGCCTACAGACGGCATCAATTTATTCCCTTCAAATGTTCTATGACCTGTTTCTCTAGCAATATGGATCAGTGTGCAGTAGATTTTGCATTACAAGAGTTAGTAATGATTCAAAAAAATTAGAATGAGTCAGCCTTTGATTTTAACCAGAGGTTTGTTAAATTACACAATAAGATACCTCAAGCTTCCAAATTGAATGATACTGTTGCATTGATGATCTATTTGAAGGCATTCGATCCTAAGACAGGATATGAACTAAGAAGTAGAGATCCTAGGAATCTGGCTGAGGCCCAAAAGATAGCCTTGACTATAGAAAATAACAAAAAAGCTACAGGAATGTTTTCTAAAAGGGAAAATCCTAGAATTCCCCAATATGTTCCCCCAAACAAGCAAGAGAACACATATAGGAATGAGAGACCGAGGCTGCATGACATACCTTATAATACCAATTGGAAAGATGAGAAGCCGGTAGGTGATAGAACAAAGAATAAGGAAACACCAGATCCACTAAAAAAAAGGAGCATATATGGTAGATAAGAGTCCATGGTGTTTAGTCTGTTATGCACCACATTCCCCAAAACATTGTGTAACAACTCAGTAGATATCAGAGGAAGATATACCAGAAAATGGTGGTGGTGAAGATCATAATGTATATTTAACATCCCACATTCTTAACCCTCTGGAACAGGAATATGCATCATCATCAGAGGAGGGATATGAATACAATGTAGACCACCAAAAATACAATGTTCACATGGCAGAGCAGCATGTTTTCTCAGACCATGAGGAAGATGAAAGTGAGCAAAACCCCCTTGTTGCATCAAGACAGAATAATGAATACAATATAAGAAGACCAAGTGAAGAGGAGATTAAAAGGTTGACGATTGCAGCAGTACAAGAATATCGTTTGAGAAACATAATAGTAAATAAAGATGAAGGTGTCCCAAGGGGGATATTCATAAAAAATAAAAACACATCAGATGAGACATCAAAAGGGACTGATAATAAGCAATCAGACAATAGAGAACAAAAGGGGTCTCCTAAGGAAGAAAGCAAGAAACCTCCCATGGAAAAACAAAAGCTAGATCAGACATCAAGGTTGGAGAAAAAAGAGAACAAAGGAGAATGCACTGAATCTAAAAGGGCAATCAAAGTTGAAGGTACATCTTTTGATTTTATGCAAGCATTATCTCAATTAAAAATATTTGTGCCCTTAATTGAAATGATGAAAATCAAGGAATATAGGGAAAGTACCATACAACTTATTTCTAATGGAAGTCAAAATGTAAGCCCTGAGAATAAAGAGGTCTTTGAAATGAGTAATAAAAGGGAAGAGGTAAAAATCCTAGAGGCCTGCCTAATGAACACACCGCATATCGACCCATTCTTCACTACTTTGCTCATAAGTGGCAAGCTAGTAAGAAACTACATGATAGACTCAGGTGCCTCCATGAATATCATGCCAGTAGGGGTAATGAAACAACTTGTTTTATGGGTAAATGTGGAAGGAGGTAAATGTTATGCTATGGATAGCAGACCTATTTTAGCTGTGGGAATTATGAAAAATGTAGAGGTAAGATTAGCAGCTTACCCACAAGCTACTTACACTATTGACATAACTGTGATTGACACACCTCCACAATTTGGAATGCTTCTATCAAGACAGTGGACTGTTGTAGTAGGAGGCAATATACAATTTGAATTATCATATGCCACCATACCAGTAAATGGAGAAGAAGTAAAATTGTATAGAGAACCTAGAATGAATCAAATTGTTGAATATGATCCTTAAGAGCCACTGAATTGCTTATGTGATGTTGATTTGGGAAGTTTTAGAGTGGAACTATCTCAGCCTGAGTTGGAAAGAAAAAATCCAATTGATCAAAACATCTCTAAAAATCAACAAGGAATATGGAGAATGTATTTTGATGGAGCTTGCAGCCAAGAGGGTAATGGAGCTGGTACAGTTTTTATATCTCCTGATGGTTCGACTTATAGATATTCATTTCTGTTAGCATTTGAATGTACAAACAATATAGCAGAATATGAAGCTTTGCTGACTGGTCTAAATTTAGCTGTTAAACACAAAATTAAAAACTTAACAGTTTTTGGAGATTCAGAACTGGTTGTATCTCAGATTAGATCAAAGTATGTGGCAAAAAATAAAAGACTGAAACAATACAGAAATGCTATATGGGATACAATTGAACTATTTGATGCTTTCTCCATTGATTGGGTGGACAAATCAAAGAACATAATGGCAGATTTTTTGGCCAATGTAGCACTCAAACAAGATGACATCACACTGGCAGGAATTTCCAAAGTAGAATTCAAAACAAGACCTGCAGTACCAGACAACATATATAGTTGGCAGGTTTTCAATGATCATACTGACCTTTTGAAATTCCTTCAATGTATAGACCGGTATGAGGCTCAAGAAATTGATTTCAACGCCTTTGTAGAAGAAGAAAATGGAGAAGAGACAGTGTTTGGAAAGAAGGTCCTGCAACTCAAAACTAATAAACTTTCCAAAGGATTGGTAGCCTTGGAAAGAGTATATGATGGAAGTCATCGATCCCTTATGAAACAAACCCCAGTTAGAGGGGAAGATATTGAAGAAATAAACTTGGGGACTGAACTATCACCAAGAAAAGTATATATTGGGAAAAAGATAAGCCCTACTATCCGAAGAATGCTGATTTCATTGTTGAGAAAATATAAACATGTGTTCGCATGGTCTTATGAAGACCTCAAGGCATACATAGAGGATATATTTCAACATGAAATTCCACTGAAAGCAGATGCAAAGCCATTTAGACAGAAACAAAGACCCATTAACCCCACTCTGGAACCAAAAATGCAGGAAGAATTGACCAAGCTTAGAGATGGAGGTATTATCAAACCTGTGAGACATTCAATATGGGTGTCAAACCTTGTTCCTATTAGGAAGAAGAATGGAGATATAAGATTGTGTGTAGATTTCAGAAATTTAAATGTAGCATCTGTTAAAGATAACTACCCACTGCCTAACATGGAAGCTATCTTGCATAAAGTAACTAGATGTGAGTTGTTGTCTATGATGGATGGATTCTCTGGTTATAACCAGGTCAAGGTCAAAGAATGTGAGCAATATAAAACAGCCTTCACAACCCCATGGGGAACATATGTGTATGTGAGAATTCCTTTTGGTCTCACCAATGCAGGAGCAACATTCCAAAGGGCTATGGATTTAGCATTTGCTGATTTGATCAATGCTATAATGGTTGTGTATCAAGATGACCTCACAACTTACTCAAAAAGAGCTGAAGATCATATAGGGCACCTTGAAAAAATATTCATTAAGGCTTTAGAATATGGCATTAGTTTGAACCCTAAGAAGTGTCATTTTGCTGTTACAAAAGGGAAACTCCTAGGGCACATTGTATCAAAAGAGGGAGTTAGGATAGATCCTGAGAGAGTTGAGGCTATAGATAAAGTCCTTGTCCCTAAAAATGTGAAAGCCATCCAGTCATTCTTTGGGTAGATTAATTTTGTTAGGAGATTTGTATCCAACTTTGCTAAGATTGTCAAACCCATATCAAAAATGTTAAAAAAGGGATAAAAAATTGAATGGACCCCAGAAGCATTAGAAGCCTTTGTATCCATAAAAAAGGCCATTAAGGAAGCCCCTATCCTCAAGTCTCCTGATTTCACAAAGCCTTTTCAGATATTTTCATTTGCTTCACTACATACAATAGCTGTTGTCATGTTACATAAAAATGAGGATGGTTATGAGCAACCGGTATCTTTCTTTAGTAAATCTTTACATGGGGCAGAATTGAAGTATGGCATAATGAAAAAACAAGCTTTTGCATTGGTAAAGGCCACAAAAGCTTTCAGGCCTTATCTTGTTGGATCCAAAGTAATTGCATATGTTCCTCATGCAGCAGTCAAAGACATCTTGACACAATCAGAAGTGACAGGGAAAAGATGTAAGTGGATTAACAAAATTCAGGAATTTGATATGGAAATACAGATCACTAAATTGATAAGGGACTAGGGATTGGCCAAATTGATGGCAGAAACAAACATTGAGGCAAATCAGATCTACAATATACATGAAGAAAGTAATGTTGTGGCAAGCATTGAGCATACACCCTAGTACACAGACATCATGCATTATCTTAGGAACACAAAATGCCCAGAGGGAGTCAGTGATAACCAAAAAAGAACTTTAAAACTTCAGGCTTCAAAGTATGTATTCATAGAAGGAGATCTGTTTTGGAAAAACAGGGATGGAATGTTGCTGTTATGTTTAGATGAATCACAGGCTAATCATGTTCTAAAAGAAATGCACGAAGGGGTTTGTGGAGGACACTATTCAGCAAAGACAACTGCACATAAAATCCTCAGGGCAGGTTATTATCCAAAAGTTTTTAGTGATTCATTTTCATATGTAAGGAAGTGTGAGGCATGCCAAAAGTTCACAAGGAAAATGAAGTATGAGGGAGCTCTACCACTAAGACCTATGGAGGTTGAAGCCCCTTTTCACCAATGGGGAATTGATTTCATTGGAGAAATTCAGGAGAAGTCAAGTGGAGGACATAGATGGATACTAGTGGCCACTGACTACTTCACCAAATGGGTAAAGGCAATCCCAACCAAGCAAGCAACAAGTAAAGTTGTGATCAACTTTCTAATGGATAACATTGTCACTAGATTCGGTACACCATTAAGAGTGATTACAGATAATGGCATGTGTTTCAGGTCAGATGAGTTCAGAGAATTTTATAAGACATATGGTATCAATATTTCTTATTATGCCCCATATCATCCACAAGCTAATGGTCAGGCAGAATCTAGTAACAAGAGTCTTTTAAAAATCATAGAAAGGATGCTCGGTAAGAACAAAAGATCTTGGGATTCAAAGTTAAGATTGGTTGTATGGGTAGACAGAATTACTATCAAAAAGGCAGTTGGGAAATCCCCATATGAATTAGTCTATGGGACACAAGCTAGGATGCCTTTGCAAAATTTACTGCCAGTTTACAAATTTATCCTTCAAGAAGATATAGATGTTCCTAAACCAATGGAGGAGAGAATAGAACAACTTGTAGAACTTGATGAAGTAAGAAGAACAGCTCAAAACCAGAACATGAAGTTGCAAGCACAAATGAAATATTTGTTTGAAAAGAGGACAAGAAATAGGAAATTTGAAAAGGATGATCTAGTACTGATGTGGAATGCTATATGCCAAGAGAAGGGAAAACATGGAAAATTTGAGGCACTATGGTTATGACCTTTTGTTATTATTGGCAACCAGGGAGAGGATTCATATTATTTACAAAATATGAGTGGTGAAGAGCGAGAATTGCCTGTACATGGGCAATTTTTGAAGAATTTTTTCTCTTAAGATTCACAGAGGATCAAGGGTTGCCAGTGCATGGACACTCTTGAAGAAGACTTCTCATAAAGTTTCCATGCACAGTAGTATAGGAAGAAAAGGATGCAGGAAATTTCCAGTACATGGATAGTCCTGGAATCCTTTATTTGACCTTTTTCCATGTATAGTAGTTTAGGATCATGTTCATCTCCACTTGCTCTCATCATAATGTGTGGTCTACTCACCTAGAGATCTCACAATCATTCATCCCCAGACGGAGCCATTGTTAGAATTGAAAATTTCCACTAGAATTCTTAGGATTATCCTTTTATTTTCCATAAAAATCCATCATTACCCTAAGGGATTTTATTTATTTATGTCTATTTTTCACTATCGCTCCATTAGAAATCATTCTTTCCATTTATTTGTGTTTAATACCTTTATCGCTTCCTTAAAAATCATATTTTACGCCCTTACCGCTTTGTCGCGGCCTCCCACGAAGGGGCCTGCGGTATGGCGGTGGCAGTTAAAGAACAAAAAGCAAATGTCTACTGCGCTACCACACACGGTGTAAGCATAGACCGCAGTGGCCGTGGTAGCAGTTAACAAACAGTTAAGGTAGTAGCGAAGACCTTTACCGCGGTACCGCACACGGTCTAAGCATAGACCGCGGTGGCCACGGTAGCAATCAACAGTCAATGAAGACAATCAAATGAATGAGCGGTAAACATCAATAGACAGCCAGGTGACGGTTAGTGAAGCGGCTACTGTGG
Source organism: Sequoiadendron giganteum (assembly GCA_007115665.2). NCBI lineage: Eukaryota > Viridiplantae > Streptophyta > Pinopsida > Cupressales > Cupressaceae > Sequoiadendron > Sequoiadendron giganteum. Next base: position 667,580,387 of record CM021103.1, on the reverse strand, counting down.
TACCGCTGGTAGTTAAGCCAGTGATCACGGTAGTGCGGTGAACAGTTAGTGGTTGATGGTAGCGGCTAGCGAGGGGGCATTTGGCGGTAGTGGTTAGCGGTTACCGCTATACCGCACATAGTCAAAACACAGACTGTGGTGGCCATGGTAGCAGTCAACAGTCAAGTCAACAGTCGGCAAAAGGTGAAGGATGATGGTTAGTGGCTACCGTAGTACCGCGGTGGTCGTGGTAGTAGTCAACAGTTCAGTCAACAGTCGGCGAAAGGTGAAGGATGACGGTTAGTGGCTACTGTAGTACTACGCGTAGCAAAGACATAGACCGTGGTAAGGCGGTAAGAATGGAAGGTAAGAAAGTCAAATACCACGATACCGCGGGTAGGAAAGTCAAAGGCCGCAGTGGCCGCGGTAAACATGAAGATAATGGTGATCGACAGAAATAATGAAGACCATTGAAAAGTCAATATACTGCCATACTGCAGGGTACAAATAGCATGACCGTGGTATAGCGGTAAAGATGTTAAAAGCCATGGAAAGCGAAAATTAAAGGCCGGGAAAGGTATAAAGTAAAATTAAAGGCCCGACTATAGTTTAAATTGATTAATTTGCCGACAAGGCAATTAATTAAATATTTTAATTTTTTACTATGAAATGTAAACAACCATAACCAGAAAATGAAAGGTCATGACCTTTGATCTAAAAATACATAAATACTTGTAAAATCTGAAATAAAAAGGAGAGAGGGAAGAAAAGGGAATACTACTGTAAATATTTTCAGGAATGACATTCAAGGAGACTATGATGCATGTGTAAATCTTGAAGGATTAGATGAATAAAATTTGATGTTGTGGCACTATTCTGGTATCAGTTATTTGTTGAAATAAATTTGAATATTATCAAGTTGTCTCTAAGGTTGATGTTTCTTTATTATTTAAATTGACATATCAAGTATATTCTTAGTTTATCAATACACATTTGATGTATTTGTGTGATGTGATTGGTTGGGTCTTTCAAGCAAAGAGTAATTCCTTCAAATCATTCACAGTAATCTAGGAATTATCATTTGGATCATTAAGAAGAGGTTGATAATTACATCCTTGCATGTTTATACAAGTTATAGACTAAATATCATATGCCAAATAATTAGAATCCCTGCCAGATAGAAACCATTCATTTAAAAGCTTTCATTTGACTCCTTTCTACCCAACAAGGCACTGGTCTCCCTTATTTAGATTACATCAGTTCTTTCCATTTCATCTGACATCTCTAAATTAAACATATTAATTCATATTTTCATGCAACTCATACCAAGTTAGGATCATATTCTTTCCACAATCAAATTGCCATTTGTGGATAGTTAGATCAAGTAGGAAAAGTAAAATTCAAAATCTGTGTCACTCATATAGGTACACCCGCCTAGGTCTAGCAAAGCCTGAAGAGTAGAAGGAACAATTGCATCAATTGTCCTTGTTAGTTGGCCAAAAGTGTTGTGAGAGCTTGGCAACCTCTCATGGTTTAAACCAGCATTTTTGAGGCCCAACAGGGAGCTACTAGAAAAGGCAGGTGTTATGATTTTTCCAAGTTTGAATATGAACTTTGCATCAATTTTTGATATTTTCTTAAAAGACAGCAATTCCACCCACAAGCTAAGTATAGAAAAGGTGACAGAGGTATACACAGGATCAAGATACAACCCTGATGATGATATATTGATGATTTGGGCCTTGTATCCTCCTCACAAAAAATCAATTGATATTGATACTAAAAAGGCATTTGGACATGTCATGACCCTGAAGGCTGGGGAGGTTGACCCTGTAGCAACTGCTGATATTGGGATAAATATAGCCAAGTTAAATAAAGCTCAAATCCAAGCATTGATAAGGGAAAGGGAGATTTATAAAATTGGTAATGAGAGGATTTTGAGAGAAAATTAGAATAGGATAAATTGTTGTAAGCATTATATTTTTAGAAATGATGACATCCGAGGAGGCTATGTTGCATGTATGAATTTCAAGGAAGATAATGGAAAACTGTTAATTTGGTGATTTCATCCTCGCATCAATTGTTTGTTGGATTCTTGTGATTATCTGATTGTCTCCAGTCTGATGTTTCTTGATTGTTTAAATTGAAGTATCAAGTATATATTCGATTTATCAGTACATATTTTTTGTTTGTGTGATTTGGTTCATTGGATTCTTTAAAGAAGAATTAAAATTCCTCTAAATCAATTATAGTAATTTGGAATGTCATTTGGATCAATAAGAAGAATTAGATAGTTAAATTTGATATTTTGCCTCAAGTAGGGTTTATCAAATTACATTCTTGCATGTTTATACCAATTGTAAACTCATAGTTATATGCCAAACAATTAGAGGACCTACTAGGTTGAAACCATTCACTACAGGCTTTCATTTGACCCCGTTCTACCCAACAAGGCACTAGTCTCCCTTATTTACATTACATTAGTTTTATTCATTTCATTTGACATCTCTTAATTGAACATATTAATTCATACCTTGATATTGCATATATAATTTATACCAAAGTAGGATCATATCTTTTCCACTATTAGATTGCCATTTGTGGATAGTTAGATCAAGTAGGAAACATAAATTCAAAATTTGTGTTGCTCATATAGGTGCACCCGCCTAGGTTTAGCAGAGCCTTAAGAGTAGAGCGTTCAACCATATTGGTTGGCCTTTTCAATTGACGAAAAATGTAGTGAGAGTGTGGCAACCTCTTGTGGTACATTCAACCATTGTTTTTGAGACCCAACACACGCTTTCCATATCTTTTTGTAATTTTTTATTGATTTTTTTTTTTTTTGGTTATTTTTTTAGTGGCCATATTTGGTGTTTTGAAAAATTGTTGTTTATGTCACGCATAAGATGACCTAAACATATCATTGTTTGATTTTTTTAAATTGAAATGAATTTTTTGAAGTACGCTTTGTTGCAATGCGTTCGTCAAAAAATTGTGTTAATAAAAAGATTAAAATACTAAAAAATCATGATAATTCAAGTTTATGGACCTGTTTCATTAGAAATTAAATGAAAAATTAAAAAAAATATCCAATTGTAAAAAAAATTACATATTTGGAATTTATATTGTCTCATCTATAATGGGTTTTAATTTCGTCAAAATTTGCAAAAAATATCTTTTTGACGTATGCCCAAAGTCACTATTTTCTTGTGGCATTGCTAGGACCTTAAACTTGTAGGTCAAACCAAGTCTAGGGCCCAGGTTTGGATCCCCAAAACATTTCCTGAACCAAAAAACAAAGAGCATAAACCCGACCAAAAATTCATATTTTTAAAAATAGGATCCCATTTCATAAAAAATAAAAAAATTATGCTTTTACGAAATAGGATCCCGTTTTAGAAATTTTTCAAAATGGGATCTTATTTTGAAAAGTTTCCAAAGATGGACAATTTCCAAAAATTGGAACTTTTCAAAACGGGATCTCATTTTGAAAAGTTTCCAAAACTGGAAATTTTTCAAAAATGGACAGTTTCCAAAAACGAAAACTTTTCAAAACAGGATCTCATTTTGAAAACATTCCATTTTTGTAAATCTTTCAAAATGGGATCCCGTTTTGAAAAGTTGCAAAAACATTTTTGGAAATTTTTCAAAATGAGATCTCGCTTTTTAAAAAACGGGATCCCATTTTTTGATTTTAGGCTCGGGTCCCGAACCTAAATGGGATCTTGTTTGTTAAAAAGCAGGATCCCATTTTTTGCAAGCCAATTTTGTTTTTTTTCTTGGAAAAAACTTCCACGTTTCATGGACTCATCTTCTTACTCTTATTCATCTACCATATGCACAGGCACCTCAGGCATTAGAAGGTTCAACTAGGTGCCAGTAATATCTAATCGAGCATCTTGAGGTTGACTCAAGACTAATTTGTACGAAGGTACATGAATCTTGACTATATTTTTTAACACAGAAGCAAATCAAGGCCCTTACAATCTGAGATGATTAGGTTTCTCAAATTACCGACAATAAGAGCAACTTGAGCAAACAAGTTGTCATGGTTAAGAAAATATTTGAAATGCTTAAGTTTATCTTCCAGAGATTGGACTTACTCAAAGGAGACCCTAAGAGAAGTTTCATAGTCTATAGAAGATGAAGACCCCCAAGGAGAGTTTGGTTTACAGGTCGAAGGTGAAGAGTTCTCAAAGGTTGAATGGGGGCCAAAAGGACCAAGGCCTCAGGAAACATCAGGATGGCTCTAGTAGGACTATACCATTTCGGAGGTGCAATAAATCTCAAACTTCTTCTGACTGCATATCCAGAGGTTGTGGACTAGGTTGTGAAGCTCATAGAGGACTATTCACAATGCACGACTTTACAAAAATCTAGAAAATGAGAAGAAAATGCAAGAGGGGATATAAATACTTTAATTGATGCTTGGAAAGACTCTGCAAGAAGGTAGGTTCACGTCGAGCTCACCAAAAAGTAGATGAGGAAATTTTCTACCCTCAAGATAATGGGATCTCAAGGAGCAAATTATCTCTCAACTATCTCAATTGACACGACTCAAGTGAACTAGAAATTGAGGAATGTGAGATTTAATAGAGTACAAAAATTATGTGGACCTTTCAAACATCAAAAATTGAAAGTGCAAGGTACAGAGGTCTTTCAGAAAACTTGGAAAGCTCTCTATCTAGGACAAGTGTGTGGTTGTCGGACAACAATGCACCGCGCTAGTGTCGTGTACAAATAGAGAATAGAAATCATCACATGAATACATAAAATTCTTTGTACAAGTTTTTGGATGTAAAAGGGGGTGCAAAATGCAACTGTACAACAAATATAAAGTGACATAAATAAAGGTGAGCTAAGTGAAAATTAGATGAGAATGACAAGGAGAGGTTTAAGATATCATTGAAAATGTTTGATCAAGTTCAATCTTTCTCCAAATAGTTATTCCATCTACACCTACACACACAAGACCAAAGAGAAATATATGGAGTGGTTGTATAGGATTTTTCCTTTATCAAACCCCCATATTGGTGTTTCCACCTCCATGGATAACCTTAGATGAGATAATGGAAATAAATGTAAAATGATCAAGAGAACAATATGCTTAACAAATAAATATAATATACTTTAATGAAAAGAATTGAATAGTTACCACTCTGAAGCACATAAGCTAGGTAGCTTGTTTATGTAGCATGAAAAAGTAACGAGAAAATCTGAGATGACAACGACCTCTTTGCAAGATAAGCTCGTGTTTGCAACAATGGAGTTTACTTTGGAAGTTGTAGAAGATTTCTTTAAAATAAATGTGTATAGAAGATACGAAGAAATGTTGTTATGATCAATAAGTATTGTATAATGTTGAAGAATGAGAGGATAAGAGAGAGATGTGTGTGTAGTTCCCAAAAGATCAAGATTGAATAAATTTAAATGTGTCGAGAATCCTCACGAAAGAGGGACTTTTTGGTCTAAAAAACCTTCATGGGCAACTCTCAATGAGCTTGTAGGTTGAGAAAGGCTTTACACTACCAAAACATGGTAGGTGTAACATCTCAACGACCAAATTAGTCGCAAATTTTCATAGGATGCAAGCACGACTCATGGATGCCTTCACAATGCGCATAGGTCCATGAGAAAATTAGACTCAATAGTCAAGAAGTTGGACATGCCATATGGTGATAAATGGTGTTAGGTTGAAGCAGAATAATTATCTTAATTCATCCAAAGAGGAAGACATATGTTACACATAATTACATAGGGTGCAATTTATGGCATTACACTTAATAACATCATTGGAAGTATAAATATTGATAATGCAAAATAATGATTCTCAACATTTAAGAGGACCTAGATCACATGGTTAGTGGGGTGAAAACCGTGATCAACAACATGTTTAATTCATCTAGGAGAGAGAAAGGTGATCACTCCTCCATGACTAGAATCCTGGTTTTCATAAAAATAGAGCTAGCTAGCCAAATGACATGACAAGCAACAAAAAGTAAAAAAAAAATATTGACTTCCTATAAACAAAGAACATCTAGAGTTACATTTTTGTGGAAGGTACATGAGACCTCAAAAATTCTAGGAGATGAAATTTATTAATAATAATCAAGAGGAATTCCATCACTATACAACTCTTGGAGAGTAGAACAACAATTTTATAAAAAATATTTTGATAAAAAACTACTCAATTGAATATTGCTAATTGACATTCATATTTTTCTACAATGTACTCTCCACTGTCTAACTACCTAAGCAAGCTACAAGATCATCATAAATACTTAGGAGAGGGAGGTGAATAAATAGTAGCTTCTGAGTAAGATGATAAAATTAATATCAAATGTGGTGTTCAAGAGAATCTTGGCCTAGAGGAAGGCTCATTACTAGACATAATAACTTCTTTCCCTTTCTTAGGAGGGTTTTAAACTTCTATTGATTTCACCTTAGCAACTAGGTGATTTGAATTGGTCTTGGTTTTTGCTTGGGAATAGTTAGAATTAACATTCCTATTTTTGTGATTTGTAATTGTTGTCTATTTTTTCTTAATTTTTAAGGAACGAGCCTTAGTAAGTTTTGATGTTGATTTGACCTAGGGAGCCACCAAAGGGAAATCCTTAATTTTATGCTCAACAAATTGAAACCAAAAATAAGTATTAGGAAAATTAAGTTATAAAACTAAACCACCAAAAATATATGCTTTTTAGATAAAGAGGATTCCCCAATTAGGCCCCTAGGGTTTTTCACCTAGGAGTTTGGTTTGGATGAATGGCTCTCTTCTGCACTAATGATATTATTTTGGCGAGTTCATTCAAAGATAGGGTTGGGTTGTGTGTGATTGAGTGTGTCTAAGTGTTGTAATGCATTGAAACTAAACTAACAATGAAATGTAAACTAAAGCAAATGTAAACTATATACAAAGTAAACTAAATGACCTAAATGCATGTACACTGGAAAGAAATTGGAAGATATAGGAATGATGCACCTAGGAACTAAAGGCTAAAGAAAAGGAGCTCTAGAATTTTCTGGAATCTATTGGAAATATTCACAGGGACACTTATGCCATAATGGGTGACCTACTCCTCCTGCCGAGAAACTTTTTTAGAATGAGTTTCTGGTAAAACGGCATCCAGAAACACAAAAACCCCTTTTCAGGCTTGGTATAGGGACAAAGTCGCCAATGATGGTGACCTAGTCCTCCTGGGGTTTTCAAGAGTTTCGAGGCTGGAATCTGGAGGTGCCCACTTGTACTCCTATTTTTGATGGAGACCCGTGTCTGAAATCTTCATACAACGATCTACAAGTTGTCTTTTAGCTCCTCCTGGGGGTTTGATGACTTGGAATGATTACACCCTTTTCAATACTTTACCCTTTTGAATAATTTGCATACAAACCGAAAAAGCACACATGCAAAGAGAAAGAAAGGGTTAGGGTTAGAGAATAGGGGTTTGCCTTAGTCAAACCCGATGATGGTAATCAACCCCAAATGAAATAGAAATGAAATGGAAATATGATTGAATAAAATACAAATTTAAACACTCACCAAGCCCTTGAATAAGTCTAAAGATGTGCAATGACCAACTCCAATGGAGGTTGCTTGAAGTGCTTAGTGTTGGAATGCTTGTTGCTTTCCTGAGAAGATTGAGTGCTTGTGTGTTTGTGTTCTTGTGAAGATGAGATGATGTTAGGGGGGTGAAATTAGGATAAAAACCCTTATTTATACATGCTATGCTCTAATTTCCCGAATATAACACATGATAGGTTGACCTTAGGGTTTTGGAGCAAAATTCTTGTTAGAATTTTATGCCAAAAGGGACTAGGTCACCCAAGGTGGTGATCTAGTCCACTTGGACAAATTCAAGTGGGGGTTGAGAATTAAGTGATGTTTAAGGACGATTAATGGTCTTATCTCCCAAAACACACTTAAGTCAGGCCTAAAAGTACATGTTAAGGGGAAAATTTATCATGAGAAAGGGTTGAATTAGTGATGAAAAGCCTATAAAAGTGTGAGAGTCAATTACAACACCTTGCAACACTTAGGACTAAGGCTTGGAAAGGGGTTATTTAGATGAATTAATGTAGAAAAGTCCTCGAGAAAAGTGAGAAAATATGTTACAACACTGCACAACACCCTTGTAAGACTTTGTTAGGTTTCTGTTGATTTTCAAGTGTTCAAGGCCTAATGTGAATGTATTGACCACATTATAACATTAGATCAAAGCAAAACACATCCAAAATCCAAGGGAAAATGCTCAAATGAGTGAAAAGTGTCAAGGCTACACGTTTTGACGACACAAAAGCATGATAAGTGTGGCAAAGATGTCCAATCTGAATGTCCACATAGTTTTTCAATCTTTGGAAGGACCAATCTCAATACAAATAAACTTTTATCTAGAAAAACTTGATAAAACCTATCAAGCTTAACACCTATTAATTTTTCAAGGGAAACTACAATAGTCGTTAAAAAGTTCCAATAGGGTAATTTAGTAAACCAAGGAGTTCAAGCCAAATTGGCACATAAATTTCCTTTTTATCTAAGATGGTAGAATCATGTGTCTATAACTAAAAGACTAATAGAGATGCACAAACATACCATAGGCCATGTTTGAGAATAGCCTCAACATGGGTGGTCTCAACAAAGAAAAAAAGAAAGATATGCTTTTTAGGGAAAGAGGATTCCCTAATGAGGCCCCTAGGGGTTTTCACCTAAGAGCTTGGTTTGGAAAAATGGTTCTCTTTCGCACTAATGATATGCTTTTGGTGATTTCATTCAAAGATAGGGTTGTGTTGTGTTTTACTGAGTGTGTCTAAGTGTTGTAATGTAATTGAACTGAACTAATTATGAAATGTAAACTATATACAAAGTAAACTAAATGACCTAAATGCATGTAAACTGGAAATAAACTTGAAGATACATGAATGGTGCACTTGAGAATTGAAGGCTAAAGTAGAGGAGCTATGGAGTGTTTTGGAATCTGTTGCAAATCTTCACAGGGACACTTATGCTAGAATGAGAAACCTAGTCCTCTTGCTGGGAAACTTTGTCGGAATGGGTTTCTGGTAAAAGGGCATCCAAAAACACAGAATCCACTTTTCAGGCCTGGTACAGGGACAAAGTCGCCAATGATGGTGACCTAGTCCTCCTGGGGCTTTTGGGAGTTTCAAGGCTGGAATCTAGAGGTGCCCACTTGTACTTTTGTTTTTGATGGAGACCCGTGTCTGAAATATTCAGAAAATGATCTACAAGTTGTCTTGTAGCTCCTACTGGGGTTTGATGACTTGGAATGATGTATATGGAATCATGAAACCCTTTTCAACACTTTACCCTTTTGAATAATCTACATACAAACCTGCAAATCACACATGCAAAGAGAAGGAAAGGGTTAGGGTTAGAGAATATGGGTTTGCCTTAGTCAAACCCCATGATGGTAATCAAACCCAAATGAAATAGAAATGAAAGGGAAATATGATTTAATAACATACAAATTTAAACATTCACCAAGCCCTTGAAGAAGTCTGAAGATGTGCAATGACCAACTCCAATGGAGGTTGCTTGAAGTGCTTAGTGTTGGAATGCTTGTTGCTTGCTTGAGAAGATTGAGTGCTTGTGTGATTTTGAAGATGAGACAATGTTAGGGGGGTGAAATTAGGATAAAAACCCTTATTGATACATGCTATGCCCTAATTTCTTGAAAATAACACATGATAGACCAGCCTTAGGGTTTTGGAGGCAAATTCCCATTAGAATTTTATTTTAATTTTTAATTTTATGCCAAAAGGGACTAGGTCACCCAAGGTGGCGACCTAGTCCACTTGGAAAAATTCAAGTGGTGGTCGAGAATTAAGTGATGTTTAATGATGATTAGTGGGCTTGTCTCCCGAAACACACTTAAGTCGGGCCTAAAAGTACATTAAGGGGAAAATTTATCATGAGAAAGGGTTGAATTAATAATGAAAAGCCTATAAAAGTGTGAGAGTCAATTACAATACCTTGCAACACTTTAGACTAAGGCTTGGAAAGGGGTTATTTAGATGAATTAATGTAGAAAAGTCCTCAAGAAAAGTGAGGAAATGTCTTACAACATTGCAAAACACCCCTATAAGACTTTGTTATTTTTTGTTGATTTTCAAGCATTCAAGGCCTAATGTGAATGTATTGACCACATTACAACATTAGATCAAATAAAAACACATCCAAAATCTAAGGGAAAAGGCTCAAATGAGTGAAAAGTGTCAAGGCTACATGTTTTGGCGACACAAAAACATGATAGGTGTGGCAAAGATGTCCAATCTGAATGTCCACATAGTTTTTCAATCTTTGGAAAGACCAATCTCAATACAAATAAAATTTTGTCCATAACAACTTGATAAAACCTATCAAGCTTAGCACCTATTAATTTTTCAAGGGAAACAACAATAGTGGTTAAGAATTTCCAATAGGGTAATTTAGTAAACCAAGGAGTTCAAGTCAAATTGGCACATGAAATTCCTTTTTATCTAAGATGGTAGAATCACGTGTCTATAGCTAAAAGACTAATAGAGATGCACAAACATACCATAGGCCATGTTTGAGAATAGCCTCAACATGGTAGTCTCAACAAAGCAAAACATAAAGATTCCTTTTGTAAGGTTCTAGACATAATCAAGATAGACCCTAAGTGGGGCCCAATGCGTGTTAACCCATTCACAAAGAATTATTTTTGGGAGAGTTCTCCCAAAAAAATCTGATCAAAGTAATATTCTCTAGCATTTGCATGCATTATCAAATTCAAGTATGGGTAAAACTACATTTGTTGAAGGGTTAGAGAGCTTACCTCATGGAAAATCTTCAAGATAAATTTTTGGGGACACTTGTTCGATGGTGCCATTGTTGAGAGTTGTCAAACCATCAACAATAACATGATTTTTTGGGTTGAAACTATTTGAGGCCATGAAAAGGGATAACAAAAAAGCTCATAATAAATGCATAAGAGTAAAAGATTTCCTACACTGAAGGTGCAAAGTGACATAAGGATAATGAAAAATAATAGAAAAATACATACACCCTAGTAGAGCTCAAAACCCTTCTCCCTCCTTGGTTCTTATTTTGGATTTGTATAATTTTTGTTTTCCTAATTTAGAAATGTTATTGTTCTTTTAGCCAAACTTACTATGTTGAAGTGTTATGTTTTTTTAGTTGATTAAAGTTAAAAGTGTTACAATATTTTAAAGTAGAAAAAAGAAGAGAAAATATAAGATACCCAATTTGATTACAAGTGAGTAAAATCTAATAAAATGAACAACAAAAGAATTTAATAAGTTGTGTAGGTCAAATAATCTCTATAGTAAAAAATAATAATATATGTATATTATCATATTGAAGAAAAATGGTTTATTAAATATTTGTTTCAATTTATAAATATTTTTCCCTCTAAACTTTTTAATTTGTTTTGATTCATGGACTTGAATTCTATTGATTGAGAAGGGATTTCAAAATTTGGGTGTTAATATATAAATTTCATAATTGAAATCTATATTAAATGTGATTCATGTACCATTTGATGAGCCTTTCATCTTCCTTCTATTAAGGTTTCAAAAAGGGATGTTTATTGCACATAACTTGGAATGAAAGGAATTACTTTTAGACATTGAAAATTTTAAATATGAGTCAAAGTTGAGAACATGCATTGCTCATTAAAAATTTAATGTAGACTTGTTTAGTTCTAGAAGTTGTACACTAATGTCCTTTTCCAATTATCATTTTCGAATTAAAATGATTGTCAACAACCACGTTTCATGTGTGGATAAAAAACTTACATAAAATATACAAACTCAAACTATTTAATATAATGCTAAACACATAATATTTCAGTTTAATAACATTATATTTTATTATAAGATATTTGTATTCAATAAATTAAATTGACTTATATCTAATGTAAAATTAAATTTGATCACTATAACTTATACTTTTAATTCAAATGATAAATAATTAAATATATTTAAGTATCTTAATAATATATACAAAATTACTCTAAAACAACTAATGAAATATATATTTTTATATATGTATTAAAATATTTTCGTACTAAGCTGAACTAGTCAAAAGTGGTTGCAATTTTAATTTATTTATTATGTTGGATTTATTCGTATTAATGAAGGTGATATAGTCTACGCGTTAGACTTAGGCAATACGGCATATTTTGCGGGTATATGACGTCAATTGCGAATAAAATTATTTTGTCGGTATATGACGTCAATTACCTGAGAAAATTATTTTGAATTATTTGTTTGTATAAAATACGTAAATAGGCTACGTATCCAACTTGGTATGAATTTCGTGCCAACATTTTAATAAAGTTGCTTGGTGATTTTTTTTTGGGGTTTATGTAAAATATTTAAAAGTAGAAAATAGTGATCAATATGTAGTTATTGGTTTTTAGTTTTCTTATTAATGATAAAAACTATTGATTGATTAGGGTTTGAGTATTATCAAATTATTAAGCCTAATTTATTTTAGTTTCACAAGTTTTTATTTATGTTCTTAGTATTATTTTGTAAAACAATTGTGATATAAAGTATAAATTGATTTCACGAGAACAACGTCTTGTATTTTAACTATTATATTTATTTGAGGAAAAAATGTTTTAGATTGTCTTGCAATATAATAGTTTATGGTAACTTCTACCTAAAAGTAACTTGTGATTTGTAACATGTAAGCGAATTTTACAAAAAAATGAATTGAAACAATCTAATTGTGAAGTAAAACTCAATGCAATAGATATAAAAAGTCATTACATTAGGATTAAAAAGATGTGTTTACATATATAGTGGCATGATTCATGAATCTAGTCTATTAAAAGCACCACAATAAGACTTAAGTGGAGAGAAGATACATACTCGTGAGAAAAGAGACCAGTAGACAAAATCTACATTAAGCTAAATTACAAAAGGTCCAAATTAGCAAAGATTTAAATGTTTTGCAGATGATAAATCTTCTTGAGATTGTTTTAACTTATAAGAGTACTAAATTGGGAGATAATTATAATTTGAAATTTGGTAGGTTTACCGATTTAAGGACCAAACAAACAAATTATGATAATCAATTTTTTTTTATCTAATTATTTATTTATAGTTTAGTTGACCTCTATAAAAAGAGTTTAACTTATACGAATTTGAGCAATTATCAATAGAATCCACACTTGAGAAATTGAGTTTTAGAGAAAAAATCTATATCTTAAATTTGTTAGCTTTTGAATAAAAGTACTTATTGTCAAGAACTACCAATATTTTTTTTTAGACTACAAGAATCAGGTAGCCCCCTCTATAAACTATAGTGCACCTAGTAAAAAAATTTCACATGATTGGTGACACTGGCACGACACACCCTCCAATACCACGAGGATGGGGAGACTAGACCTCGTGACCTCTTACATGCAACATGATGGTTTAGCCAGACAAGGCAAGGCCCCACCCCAAAGTTGGCAATATTTGAGTGATCAATTAAATTTTGATTGTTACGTGATAATTTAATAATATGCTTAAGCAAATGATAGCTAAGGTGAGGACTAATAATTATCTCCTTATATTGATATGCACATTTAAGTTGTTACTTTACTGTAGGATGTCAAGATCTGCAAATGTTAGTATACTGACAAACCAACATGATAAAAATAAACATCCTTATGAAATATTGCATCAAGTTAAATATGCTAAATGAGACATTAAAACAACCAGACCAAATGAAGCATATAAAACATGAGTGCAAACCTATCCCATATTGGATTGGTGCAACCTTGAGTAAGTGAAGGAGCCCTTTCCAATCCTTGCCAAGCTAAATAATGAAAGACATGATGTTGTGATGAAGAGAAAAATTAGTTCTCAAATAAAGAGAATAACTTTGAATGAGAGTGTGTTGTGTAAATGATGAAAGAAGGCATTGGATTTATAGGTGAGATTGAGGAGACAAGAGACTAAATTGAATAATGTGGGACTAATCCCCAACAAATAGGAAAGAGCCACTTGTAACCATGTGAATGAGCCATGGTTGTGCAAGTTTTGGCCAATATGTCCATTTCAAATTTGAAAATGGCAATAAATGCATGTAGTTGAAGGATTTGGGGGAAATTTTGTTTGAACAAAAAAGTCAAACAAGGGGAGTTAATGAGGGCATATTCCTTGGGATTATGCTTTGTGAGAAAAATAGGGGTTTTAATAAATCAAACTAAATGATTTATTGTGCAAGTGGGAAAAGCTAGAGGATGGGACATGGGTTAGGCTTAACATTAATAAGGGATTTGACTAATTAAGCTAGTGATTAGTTGGTGTGACATTTGATTTACATTTTTGGATTTGTTTTAAATCAAATGAGAGGAAAATGAATATCGGTCTATTACATGTGATTTAATTAAATCAAGAGGCCTTAGGAAATAATCAAATGAAAAGTGATTTATTTGATTAAAGAGATAACATTAATGAATTGATTAAATTGATTTATTTAATTAATAGATGGAATAATGTTAATGGAGCATGATTAGGTGTATGTGTAAATTTTGCATGTCTACATTTTGCCCCTCTTTGAAATAGTGTACTTGTTAGATTGATTCAAAGAATGATGCTGCCGACATCGAAATTAAAAAAAAATGATTTTTTCGGATGCCCCAGCGAAAGGAAGTACATTAGTACATTGCCCCCTCAAGAGATCGAGTGGAAGATTCGATTTGAGGTTGATCTCACGACAAAGAGGTTTAAAATGGATGTATGAATGGTTAGACTAGATATGATCTATATGATAATGATGATGTAAATGAGATGTTTTTAAGATGCTTAGAATAAAAAATCTATATTATCCTAAACAACTAGGATGATGAAGCAAATGAGATGGTTTTAAGATGCTTAGAATAAAAAATCTATATTATCCTAAACAACTTAAATGATGATGCAATGCATGTGAGATGGATGAGATGGATGATGTTATCCTATGATGATATACAATGATTATGCAAGATGAGAGTGCAAATGCAAGATGAATGCATTGTTAGCACGAAAGAGGATAGAAGAATGAGAGGGATGAACCCTTATATTCAAGAAGATGCAAAAGTCCAACAAGTCCCCTAGTCATTGAGAATTTATTGGATATGATGATGAATGATGATGATGGATCGCTTATCCAAGGATGGAGAGATAAAGAGCATACCCTTCTTTATGTTTTATAACACACATAGGTGCGATGCATCAAGGTATTAGGAACTAGGATGGTGTGGCACCTAGTGTGATGGACTTTGACTCGTCAAACATATAGGAGTACTCTTGTTCACACTTGACAAACGAAACCTTATTCAAAATGCAGTTTAGATATTCTAAGCATCTCGGGCCAAAACATAAAAAGGAAAGCCTTCTTATGTGGTTAACAAGACAACTAAAATATCCTCCCTCAAGCTAAACAAAGCACACATGATGAAGTTATTTTACAAGAACATCCAACAAGCACAACAGATAAAAAGATAATGATCGTTACCCCATTCCTTTCTCTCTAAATATTTTTGTTTAGATATCATCAAGAGGTCCTTGGAATGAGCGTAAAATAAGATAAGTCTAAACAAGACCAAGATAAAGTAAACAGACAAGCTAATGTTCTTCGTACCACTAGCCAAAGACTAAACTATGGTGATACCTGATGCTGATGTCCACCATAGGAAGGTTGCATTCCTAGGACATGTTGTGATAAGGGTTTTGATGAGATTGATTGGATGATAAGTTATTGATACTCTAAGTTGACCAACTTGCTGACTCACTAATCTAGACTTGAGACTTTGGCGATTGAGCATTCACTTTAGAACCTGCTAGACTTGCTTCTAATTGCCTTACCAAAGGATGAAGGTGACAATTGATTTATTAGGAATGAGATAATCACGAGTGAAAGTGAGATGAGACGGGTGCACCATTTTGGGATTTTTAAATGTTTTGAGGTTATTTTTGGATTTTTGAGATGTTTTACAAATGTTTTTGGTATTTTCAAGATTTATGACGAAGAGACCGACTTAAATACCTATCCTAGGGGTCTCGGGAGTTGATCCATAGATTAGCCTTGCCTACATTATACATGCAGAGACCAAGTAGTTTGACTGACAACAAACTTAACTTAATGAAAAGATAGATGGGCAAACGGATTGCCATTGCGATAGACACCTAAGGATTGACCTAAAATGTGAAATAGATGGGAAAATGGATTACCATTGTGACAGACGCCTAAGGACTGACCTAAAATGTCTCGGGGGATGATCAAAGATCAACCTTGCCTACGTTCAAGCTCAGAGATGACGTAGTTCGGTCGATGACTTTGTTTTTTATTTTTCAGATTTTTGTCATGTTTTGGATTTTGAATGATTTGGATGTTTTTGGATTCTTGATTTTTTGAACGTTTTTGAATTTTTGATTTTCTGATGTTTTTGAATTTTTGAATTTTTTGATGTTTTTGAATTTTTTGATTTTTTGATGTTTTTGAATTTTTGATTTTCTGATGTTTTTGAATTGTTGATGAATTTTCTGAATGTTTTTGAATTTTTCGATGTTTAAGGAAGTTCACAATAATATACACGAATCTGATCCGATGCAGGTACAGGAACATGCCCCCAGCGTGATGCGATAGACTACTTCAATAAAGGAAGGACAAACTGACCTTAGGAATATTGCAAGTAGTACTATGGTGGAACATGATACGAGCACAAGATCAGGTTATGGTATGGAATGCGAATGGATGTGATGGAATGATAGATGGATTGCAATGGATAAGTGAGTGCACAAAATAGGCCATGACGATCCCAGTGGATGGAGAGTGCTTTATTTATGCTTGGCGCCTGTTTTCCAGGTTTTTAGCAAGGTACTTGTCCAAATCGCCACCGAAGTTATTTTGTTTTCCAGGTTTTGATTTTGTATTTTTGTTATTTTTTGTTGTCACCAAGATGCCTGTTTGCCAGGTTTTCATAAAGGTGATCATTTTTTTCAAGACATTTTCTGATTTTTTGTATTTTTTGGTTCTATACCTTGCAAGATTTTAGGCATAATTTTTTTTGAGATGACAGTTGTTCATGGGCTTCTGCAGAGCCTTTCCTTGTGGTATTGACAATTGTTATGCCCTTGACTTATAGCTTGCTATGATGATGAAAGATCCCAACCAGTTGGGCTCAAACTTTCCTTTACTCTTTGGATTCGACACGTTCATCTGATATTTTTTTAGCACAAGTTCATCGACTTGGAAGGCGTGTCACCTAATCTTCTTGTTGTAGCTGTGCTTTAGGTGGTTCTGATAGACTTATAGATGATTGAGGGCATCCATGCATCACTCGTCTAGTAACTCTAGCTCATTTAACCTTGATACCTGATATTCCTCATCTGTAATGAGGTTCTGCAATGATATCCTTAATGATGGGAGCTCGATCTCGATTGGGAGGATGGCTTCTGATCCGTAGACTAGGGAGAATGGGGTGGCACATGTTGGCGTGCGGATGATGGTGTGGTACACCCATAAGGTAGGATTTAGCTGTAGATGCCAGTCACAACCAAAGTCATTGACTGTCTTTTTCAGGATTTTCAAGATGGTTTTGTTAGTGGCTTTTTCTTGTCCATTGCCTTGTGGGTAATGGGTATGTGCAAGATCATGATGGGCCAAAAAGTGGCGATATGTAAGTGATATGATGGCCCATGTGGCTGACAATTTTTTTTTAACCCAAAATTGATGAAATGAAAAGGGTTTTTAAAGGATATTCTCAGTTTTCCACCAATATGAATTATGCTTTACTTTGAATTTAATAAATAATTATTATTCATTTTCTATTTGAATTACGACTAAAGTCCTAATTGATAGGCTGATTGAAAAACATCTATAACTTTCAAATGGTATCGTATTTTTTGAATTTGAAACATGCGTCACATTCTATGCTTCGCATACTATAGGATGAAAAAAAAATGAATTACATGAAGTTTTGACCAAGTTAAGGTGGTTAGACATACGAGTTTTTATATTTTTTAAAAGTTGTAATAAAAAATTCATAATTAGTTATTTACTTGGAAAAAAATTACAAAAAAATATGCATCACATCGAGACATGAGTCCTCTACTTATATCTAAAATATTATCATTTTATTGTGGCTAGGGTGGTTAGATAGACACCTACTTCTTATTTTTTCCTTGAAATTTAAGTACTACTGCATTGAAATTTCAAATTTTAACCAAATAGATTTTTTTTTTTTAAAATAAACCTAGTAGTTTAGAAACTACATTCAATTTTTTATAGATTATATTCTTACATATTTTTGAAATAATATAGAGAACTTATTCAATTTTTTACGTCAAGTTGTCTAACTCCGATTTTATGAATTTTCATTGCCACTTAAGGGCCTATTTTTTCCATGATGATCCTGCACATACCCTAATACAAAGTGAAAAAGCGATGTTGGATATTGAATTTGTGGCAAAGGTCACACACATCCCGATTCTTGAAAGGTGTCCGATTATCAAAGATAATGGATTGAGGGACACCATATCAACAAATGAGATAGTTCAGGATGAACTTTGATATCTACTTTCCAGTTATGTAGGTCATTGGAATTGCTTCGACCCACTTTGTGAAATACTCTGTGGCGGTGATGATGAATTTGTGGCCATTGGATGAGGTGGGTGTGATTTTTCCAATGAGATCGAGCCCCCATTGTGAAAAGGGCCATGGTGTAACAATAGGATGGAGTTCCTAAGCTGGTGCATGGATAAGGTCTCCATGTACTAGCACTGTAAACACTTTCTAACAAAGTCATGTGCCTCTCTTTCCATTGTTGGATAGTAGTACCCGATTCTCAGTAGCTTCTTAGCCAAGGTCATACCACTCGAGTGTGAATTGCAAATGCCATTATGTACCTCAATCAGAGCAGTCAAGGCTTCCTCAGGATTTAAGCAACGCAAAAGGGTCCCCTCAATGCTCCTATGGTAGAGGGTTTCTCCTAGGATGAAAAAATGGGTGGAATTTTTTATGAATGCTCATTTGAGGTTTGGGGTTATGTCAACCGGGAGGAATCCTATTCTTAGGTAGGTATAGATGTCATGATACTAGGGATCATTGGGACCAATGAGTTCACACACATATTCAGACTCTGGTACCTCAAAAGTCGGTACGAGTAGCTGCTCTACCAAGAATTCATGTTTTGAGACATTGGGAGGGATATCCAGTAAGGATCCAATTGTTGCCATGGCATCAACTACTCTGTTATTAGCCCTCAATATTTGCTCAAAGGTGATGTCAATGAATGATTATTTCAAGATTTCTACTAGATTTTTGTATGGTGTCAACTTATCATCTTTTTTTTGGTACTCGCCATTGACTTGGTTGATAATAAGTTGTGAGTCCCCATAAACCTTCAGTGCCATGATTTGCCACTGTGCTGCGATCTTGAGACCTATGGTTAAGGCCTCGTATTCTGCAATGTTGTTAGTACAGGGGAACACCAATTTGTAAAATCTAGGTATACAATCTCCTTGTGGGGTAATGAAGAAAACATTGGCTCCTAATCCATGTTGTGTGTATGAACTATCGAAGTAGAGTTTCCAATGATCAACTCTGCTGAGATCAAAGATAGACTCGTCTAGAAATTCTGATATGAGTGGATTCTTTGAATAGATAGGAGCCTCTGCCAGTTGGTCTGCAATGACTTGTCCTTTGATTTATTTTCGCTCCACATATCCAATGTCATATTCTGATAGTATCATGACCCACTTACCCATCCTTCTTGTGAGCATTGCCTTTGACATTAGATACTCTAGGGGATCGATCTTGGCGATGAATTTTATTTTGTGTGCCAACATGTAATGTCTAAATTTTTGTGAACCAAACACTACTGCTAGACAAGATTTTTCAATCAATGAGTAGTTTAACTCATGGACGAACATTGTTCTGCTGATATAATATATGACCCTCTCTTTCCCATTTTTATCGTGCTGAGCTAAAAGAGCACCGAGGGCTACTGTTGTTGCTGAGATGTGCAAGATAAGTGGCTTTCTTGGAATGGGTGGCATTAATACTAGTGGCATAAGTAGATATTATATGATTTTATTGAATGTTTGATCACACTTGTCATCCCACTTGTATGCTACTCCCTTGTAGAGAAGATGTGAGTATGAGATCTGTTTATCCGCCAGCTGTGCTATAAATCTTCAGATGGATTAGAGTCTTCCCTATAGGCCTCTGAGTTGCTTTAATGTCCTTTGTGCCTCCATGTCAAGAATTGCTTTGACCTTAGTAGGGTCCACTTCTATTCCCCTCATTGATACTTTGTATCCTAGGAGCTTGCCTGATTGTACCCCAAAGACACATTTCTTGGGGTTGAGTCTAACCTTGTACCTCTCCAGTCTGTCAAAAATAGCACTTAGGGCTGCTATGTGATCTCGTCTCTTCTTTGATTTGGCCAGTATATCATTCATGTAATCTTCGATAGTTTTGTATATCATGTCATGAAATATTAGTGTCATGGCCCTCTGATATGTAGCCCTTTCATTTTTTAGTCCAATTGGCATCATATTCTAGTAGTTTGTACCCCATGGACATGCAAATGTTGTCTTATGTTGGTCCTCTTTTGAAATCATTATCTGGTTATACCTCGAGAAGCCATCCATCAGTGATAGCATCTCATGTTCGACCATCATTTCCACTATCATATCAATGTTAGGTAGTGGTACATCATCCTTGGGAAATGCTTTGTTGAGGTCTCTAAAGTTTGTGCAAATAAAAATGCCCCCATTTGGTTTTGAAACTGGCACAAGGTTGGACATTCATTCTAGATAATAAATTGAGCGTATGAAGCTGACATCCAAGAGTTTCTGCAACTCTACCTTGACTAGCAAGGCTATTTGAGAATGCATCTTTCTCAATTCCCATCTCATTGGCTTTGCCCCTGGATAAACAACTAGATGATGGACCACAACTTCCAGATCAAGACCTAGCATGTCATCATAGGTCCATGCAAAGTTTACCTTCCTTTCTCTTAAGATAGCAGCCAACAATTCATGTTCTTCTGTCAAAAGTGATTCAACATAGAATGTAATGTGTGGTGTTACCTCTGTCCCCAGATTGATTGGATTGCACTGTTCTGCTAAAACTGCCGATTTCTCCTAATGAAGTGTAGTAGGAGGGAGATTGAATCCTTCATCCTTTGGTGCCTCAAAGAGGTTTTCACCGTTGATGCATCCTTTATTTTTACTTTTCTATGGTTAGAGAGTGCCACAATGTGGTTTTCACTCAATAACACCGAGCTTGTTCTCGTTCTTTTTCTTTTGCGACTGAAGGACTCAATCGTCTCCCCATAATAGGCTTGTATGTCCATGGTGATGTCAAACCCAGCCTTGTGATCTCTAGATGGTACCATATCCCTTAGACCCAGGAATTCTCAAAGAGCCTCATCATTTTCGAATGAGTCTAGAGCCAGTGGTCCTTGTTGGTTGTAATTGACGAGTTGTGGGTAAACTAGGTTTATCTTGTGTGGCTAGTGGTCTGACTCATCAGGTAAGGTACTAATCATCACTAGGGATGAATCCTCAAAAATCATGGGGATACCGATTATGGTATCCTCATCGTCACTACTACTACAGACCTCAGTTATGTCAAATGTGAAATTGTCAAGGGGTAGACCTATTGATATGGGTAGTTGTAAGGCGGCTGCTGATAACTGAGGAAAAGACCCAACTTCTCTACTAGGGGTACCTCTGCCATGTACAGTTATACTCGGAGGGGTACATCGAAGGCCAAGGTTTCTCATTCATCTTTCCACAATGATGGGTTCCATCCGTCCATCATTGTTCCTTCCAAAGCTTTCATTCTTGTTGTAGCCCATACCAAGCATTATTTTTAGCCCTCTATTGGTTTCATCCATGGGTAGGGTGGGGGTGGGTCTTTCATCATGGTATAGCATGTTTAAAATATCTTCCTCATCCATATTTTCCCGAATTAGATCCCCCCAACAATGGAATCCAACAGGGTTTGTACCAAGAATGTAGATAGGTGCTTCGGCTGACTGAGGTTATGCGACCTAGGAGATTGTGGTAACTCTCCTACTACAAATGCATTCTTCTTCATTCTATAATCTCCACACCCATTGTCCTAGATCATGAGTTTAATATTGAATATGTCAGGGATGGAGGGTGTCTCTGTCGTAGAAGTGGAGGCATGGTTGGATGGGTCTATATATGAAGTGGATGGGACTTCATCATTCTTTGGTACTTGGGGGATCTTATAAAACTTGGCTTCTAAGTTTTTGCAATAGGAAAATGGTTTTGGATCATCGTGTATTGTGACCTCCTCATTTTGGTATAGGAATTTGATGCATTGATGAAATGTTGGGGCGATCACCTTCATTCCATGGATCCATGGGCATCCTAGGAGGATGTTGTATGGTAGGTCAAGATCCAACACTTGAAAAGTAGTTTCCATCGTTTCTAGTCCCACTTGGATTGGGGTTTTGATAGTGCATTGAGACACTCTTTCTTGATCATCGTATGTTCTAATGGTGATACTTTTGTTCTTGTCAATGAAATCCTCAGAGAATCCTAAGTTCTTTATGAGTTTGAGTGAACAGATGTTGAGGCCTACACCTCCATCCACCAGGACCCTTTTGACTTTCTTTTTGTGAATCAACACTTGAAGGTGTAGTGCACGATTGTGAGATGGCTGGGCGGGGAAATCTTAGTCGAAGAAGGTAAGGATATTTGGGGTAATGATGTTACTAGCCATATCCTGAAACCACTATGTATCAAGGGTGGCAGAGACGGTGGATGTAGCTAATGCTTCATCAATGATTTTTCTATGGGTGGCAGAGATTTTCAATAATTCCATGATGGAGATTGAGCAGGGGTTCTTTTTAGCTGGTCGATGATGCTGTAATCGTAGGGAACAAATTTTGGATTTGAAATGGGGGCCTTGGATGGTTGTGATGCCCCTGCAATTGTGACCTTGCTACCGCGTGTGGTGACTCCACAATCGACATTGGCTCCTTTGACACTAATGACAGTGACCATCTCATCTATGCACGTGACGATGTCTTCATATACAAGGTTTGCACTAGCATACCTTTGCTTCACCTTGTTTTTCCCTTGGTTATTTCTTTGATTATTTCCTTGATTATGATTCGGCATCAGATTCGTGTATATTTTTAGGTCTTGATTTTCAGCTGGTTGTTCGACATTAATGATCTTGTCCTCAATAAGGTCCTAGATGATTTTCTTCAACTTCATATAGCTGGCGGTCGTGTGTCCCTTGAGTTTATAATAATCACATAGGAGATTTTCGTTGTACCAAGGTGGCTTCACCTCGGTTTCACTATAATTATCATGGGTGGGGACCTTGATGATGTTCTCATTGACTAAATTTTTCATGATTGACTCCCCAAGGGCTATGAATTTACATTTGGGGGGAAACTTGTTTCGTGGAGGTGGTCCTCCTTGATTATTGAGATTATTGATCTGGTTTTGGGGTAGTTACTGGTTTACTACATTTGTTTGCGCATTATTCCAATTTTTGGTTTACGGTCGGTGATGATGTGTTTGATTATTTTTCTTGGGAGTGCTGATGACAACCTTGGAATCAACTACGCCATCGTTGGTGACATTTCAATTTTTCACCCATGTGTGGGGTTTGTCCTTGAAACTAGTAGGCATGGACAACTCTCTTGATGTTTAGGATAAGTGGGCATGCCCCTTTGTGTAACAAGATCTTGCTCAATATTAAGCGCCTTGGGGATTAGTTAATCGTATGTAGTGATGCATTGCATCTTCAGATAGAATGCCAAGGTTTTGTTTGTATTGTCGATGATGGTACAAACTTATTGTTCTTCTGGCATGGCCCACTTGCTTCGATTGGCCTTGGATCGCCATTGCTGGAGAAAGGTGATGAATGATTCCCCCTTACTCTATTTAAGCACTGAGAGTTCTTCCAAACTAACATCCACATAAATATTGAATGTGTAATTTTGGAGGAAAGCATCTTTGATTTCTTGAAATGTTTTAATTCCCATAGGAAGACGAGAAAATCATTCCATAGCATCACCAACCAAGCTTCGAGGGAATAACCACATTAGATACGTGTCATTGTAGGCGAATTCCATGCAATGTACCTAAAATTACCTGATGTGATCTTCGAGGTTTCCCATCCCATGATACTTATCAAATTTGGGGATTTAAAATCCCTTTGGGAATGGTACCATTGCCAAGCTTCTGTCAAATGGATAGGGACACAAGTTACTTGGTGTCCTGACTATCTTTTCAGATTGAAGATCTAGCACTCACTATGAGAGAAGTTTGATTTGTGTCATTACGTCACCTTGCAGATCAGGAGGTGGAGTGAATATGTTTTGGGGCATGGGATTGACAGATGGGATGTTGATGTGATTTTGTTGCAAGCTTTGCTGAGCAAGTGATGCTTGGGCTTGATGTTGAGCCAACAATGCATGTTGTTGGTCATGATGCTATTGTTGTTCCAACAACACTTGTTGTTGATCGTGTTGTTGCTATGCCAACAATTCTTGTTGTTGGTCATATTGTTGTTGTGCCAACAATGATTATTGTTGGTCATATTGTTGTTGTAATTGATAGTCTTGCAAGGCTTGCTGATACACTTCTTGTTGTTCTTGCAATTGCACTTGGTACTGTGCTTGCACTTGCTAAGCTTGGAATTGGGATCGTGCCTGAGCGTGTACTTGTTTGATTGCCTGTGCAATCTGAATGACATGTACGGCTTGCACAACTTGTGTGGATTGAGCGGCTTGAGCTGCTTGTGCAACTTGGGTAGCTTGTTTGGCTTGTTGTTGTTGCAATAAGGCTTGGGATTGTGTAGCATGTTATGGCTGTTGTGCAAATAATTGTGCTTGCGCTTGATAAGCAGCTAATTGTGTAGCTTGTTGATTTTGGAGCACTTTTTGTTGGGCAACTTGCTGAGTAGCTCGCAATGTCATGGTGAATGAATTGGCCGTGTTGTGCCTTGGTGGTAGTGGTGGTGGATTTGGAAGAACGCCGACCATTGTGATGAGCGGAACAGTCGTGTTAATGATCGAGATTTGAGTTATGGAAGGTGTGATT